>DWHP01003747.1:0-13116 GCA_018247895.1 Parnassius honrathi
TCCAATTTCTCTTCGAGTAGCTTTAAAACTATTTTTTGAGTGTGTCCTATTCCGGACGTATCATCACCTGCACCACCATATATTTGAAATTTGATTACTGTGCCCTCTGGTTCCGCAAGTACGTATAACTTTACTCCATACTTATGGCGCTTATTTTTAATATATTGCCTAAACTGGAGACGTCCACGCCATAACACCATCGATTCATCAAGAGACAGTTGTTTTCCTGGGTAATAAATATCATTCATTCGATTGTTAAAATGATTTACTATCGGACGAATTTTGGCCAATCGGTCTTCTTCATTTGTTTCAGATGAAAAATGAAGGCATCGCAGTATTAGCATAAAACGGTTGCGTGACATATATTGTGCGAAGCAACGAATATTTAATAACCAATGTTTTTTCCAGTAATCACTGAGTCGGTTCAGCCGGATTGTACCTGTGTGAAGGACTAAACCAAGAAATGTTAATAGTTCATTTCGTGTTATGTCTTTCCAGGATATTATTCGTGAGTGTTGTTTGACACCAGGGGCCTTCAGTACTCGAATGGCATTAGCGTTGGTTTCACGCACTATCAAATCTAGAATATTATCGTCTAATAGTAATCGGAATGCCTCAAATGGATCAGATGGAGCTGGAACTAGTAATTCCTGGGTTCTGGTGAATTCTATGTTTTTCATCGTCCCTTGTGTACTCCAAGAAGATGAAGATCCTTCCCCAGATGGTTGGTCATCTAGCCTTACAACTCTAGTTTGTGACAGAGATGCCGTTGGTGAAGTTTCGATCAAAGCTGATGATCTTGGTGGCAAGTTTTCGATATCTTCACTGGGAAAGTTAATCGATGTGGCATCGGACATTAACATAGATATGGATGTCGGTACAGAAGTATTTAATAAATTGTCGGGTATATCAGGTAGCTCACCGTAATCTTGTATGATAGAAGGTGAGGTTGACATGTGCCGATCCGGTGACATTGGATGGGTAAAGGTCTCTTCGGGTACTTGTTTTGAAGTCTTCTGACGACTTGGTGACAAAAATCTGTCCATACGTTTGTGTTTAACAGGACGCCTAGTATCAAAAATACTATCTGAACTATCGTCGCTAACCTCCTCTTCGTCACAACATTGAGAGAATACAGCTTCCTCGCTTGAACACTCAAAATCATCCAAACTACTATCGTCACTAAAACTGCGGCCTTTTTTAGCCCGGGAACCCGAAGTTAATACGCTACCGGAACGTTTAGAAGGACCTGGTTTGTCAGTCATTTTAGTGTAAAAAAGTGTATTTTTCAAACGTCTGTAATCAACAAATTGATCGCGCGAACCCTGATCCAACACTTGATATTATAAGATGTGTACTTTACGTCTATGGCCACGTAAGTCACGTACTATTATCGCAACGGCCGGAGCGGTACTGATGCATAGAAAAAACACAGTCACAAACCACGGCGCCGTGTGTTCGGCCCCCCGCTCCTCCACGGCGCCGTGTACTCGGCCATATACATCTCCACGGCGCCGTGTAGTTGGCATTGAATGTGTTAAACTAGCAAGTAGACTACGCTCTGCAACTTATGCCGTAAAAAAGTTTACAGATCTCACTAGTGTCGAGACAACTAGATTAATTTATTTTAATTATTTCCATTGCATAATGTCATATGGGATTTAGCTATGGGAAAATGCGGCTGATTTAGAAACTAATCTTGTTTTGCAGAAGAGGGCCATAAGAGCTATTTAAAACCTTACACCGAGAGAGTCTCATAGAAAAAAAATTGAAGAATTATTATTAACTCAGGCCTCTCAGTGTATCTACGAAAATTTTATGAATGTTCACAAAAACAAAGGTAGTTTTAGTAAAAAAGTGATATACACTCTGTAAACACTAGGAACAAACACAAGCTAGTGATACCAGTTTTTCGACTCCGCAGAGTCAGTAATTCATTCTTGGGGCAATGTATACGCTATTACAACAAAGTCTCAGAAAATATACAAGGTCTCCCCATTTCAAACTTTAAATATTTAACTAAACAAAAACTCTATAAAAAGGGCTATTATAATATAAATGAATACATGATTGATAATAACCCCTGGGAATGAGGTGGTCGCTTTCAAGCTGCTTCTAAAAAAATTTTTGTAAATATTTTGTGATCATTGACACTGTAAAATTTATTTAAAAAAAAGTCCCGTTGGGTTTTTTGCTGGTTCTTCCAAGGACAGAGGTTTTTTCGAACCAGTGGTAAAGTAAAACATGACTTTCAGTAAGAATTACATGTAATCTATATTGAATAAAAAATTATTCTATTCTATTCTAATTTAAAGATTTTTTTTCTATTCAGAGCATTTCAATAACAGCTCCTTTTTAAAAATGTTATTCTGTTAATTTAATTTCAGACAGCTCTGTACAAAAAGCTCTTTAAGTCTTCTCTGATTTTTACAAACTTGATTTCATAAATTTTACGCAATGTGAACTTGTTTGGGATATGAAAAATATTTTAGTTTTTAATTTTAGCATAGAATTTTAAAATTCTTATTAAAAGTAAATAAAGCTTGTTTTCGCTTTGACGGCAAAAATGTAATAAACCAAAGTAAGCGAATCATACGTAGAAAGGGTACGTAAGTCAGCGCAAGCTTATGCGAGGTCTCACGATTTACATACCCGTTAAATTAGCATACCGTTGATTGCACTACTATACGTGTTAATGTTTTGTTTACGCCGCTTTTATGGATAAAAGCAAAGTCAAGAATAAAAAAAACATTACCTTTACAGCCTATTAAAGTCCACTGCTAAACATCTTCCTCAACCGTAGATTTTTTATAGCATTTGATGACAAACAAGCACACAGTCCACCTGATGGTAAGTGGATGCCCATAGATATCCACATTTATCATCAATTAAGGATCAAAATACAAATGCGTTGTCATCCATGAGGACTAAGATAGAATGCCTCGATTCCTATAAAAAGGGTCTCCGGTTTTCTATACTCACTATACTAAACAAAGCAGCATTACGCTGCTATTTTTCACCGATATTCTTTGAGAGCATGGTCCTATCGCGGTAGAGCCGACCCATTCGTGCTACAACTACATTATAGCTGCAGCATGGCTCTACCGCTTAAAAAAATTCCTCATATGAATGAATATTCCTCCCGCTTGGCAAGCGGGTTGGCAACCGCTGTTATTTTTGGTCGAGATTAGGAAGACGCCGCTGCCCGTTTCCTAATTTGTTTCCCTCTGTCGCCTCTTACGACACCCACCGGATGATATGTGTTAGTCGATATTACGTGTATTGTACACCATCACTATACGGTTAAAAGAACGTAAAATCTTTACACGAAATAAAGAAAAGTGTTGTTTTAATGATAAAGACATTTTCCTCGCCCATTTCAAGTAGTACAGCACTAAACACACAGAAATCGTAATGGTAACACAATAGAAGTCACGTAGACGCGTGACCTTGTCGCCGCTTATATGGGTTGACGAACATAATTCACCATTTTGTGATTTAGTTGTACGGGGAACGTCGTACGTGAATTTTTATTATTATAAATATATAATGGTGCTCTGCAGCATAATCAGTTGTAAATACTCATCACAGACGTGTCACTAAACTAATAAAGGCATAACATTTCATCAGTAAGTTAATAACTTACTAATTATCATTGTTTTAATTAATTTACATAAAGATCAATACTTTACTATGACATTTACCTTTGCAAACTCATTTATTACTTTTGGTATTGTACAATTACAATTGCTGCTTTTGTTCTACCGTAATACGCGACACACGCGACGTTGACAAACTCGCCAAGCAATTTAATGTGAAACATTGGATATCGTTGTGCATTACGTATGTTTATAATACGATGTGTAAGATGTGGCAACGTCGGTTTTGGAAGTAATCAAGCGCTAATTCATTTCTATTGCCTTATTATCACGATTTCTGTGACGAAACACGAATAAGTCGGCTCGACCAGTTACTAGCGTAAAAAACCTAATTTTTTTTAATTAAGGTTTACCAATGTTTGTTTACATTGTATTTAATAAAATGGCTTAAGAACTAACTTACGTAGCTAAGTGTGATATTCGTTTAAGGTAAGCACCACATGCATCGAGAAAGATTATAAATACGAATAAAAAGAAGTATAATTATCTATGAATAAAAATAAGTATATGGCGAAAAAAACTATTATTATTTGTTGGTTTCAGACCAGGCTAAAGCTAGAACTTTCTTAATTTTGGCAAATGAGTCGGCGTGAATATCAACTGGGAATTGGGGAGTTTGCACCTAAGACAGATTTTCTAAAAAGAGGACAAAGTGGAATAATGGGAGCGCGAGTAATTATAAATGGATTTAAATTTTTGGAGCAAGAGGGGACAGTTAATATTTTTATTAAACATTTTAACAAGAAATGACAGGTCAACCAAATTTCGCCGATTTTCCAGGCATATAATTTTGAAGAATCTTAATCGTTTTTCGTAAGATCGAATTTTTTTGCGAATCCCATTCCAATAGGCCAAATGCTACGAACTTTTTTTGCAGACGTTCCTATTGTAAGGAGCGTGTCGCATACTGTAGCCTCCATACTACACTGCAATATTCAAGTATGCTTCGTACGACTCTGTTGTACAGTAAGATTTTAATGTGATTATTTTTAAACACTTTAGCGTTACGAAAAACAAAGTCTAGCATTCTACACGCCCTTTTTGTTATATTCTCAATGTGGGGAACGAAAGTTAATTTTTTATCGAACATTATTCCCAGGTCTCTAACTTCCTCTGTTTTCTTAATGATGCCGCCGTTAATTATGTATGATGAATTCAGTGACTTGATCTTTCTACTGAATTTCATATGGTAGCACTTGTTTATGTCTTCAGGTACTATTGTCTCGACACCAATTTACCATACGGTCAACATCATTTTGAAACTGCTCGATGTCCTCTAGAGTTCCGCAGATGCCAACCAATTTCAAATCATTGGCATACATAAATGGTATGGAGAACTGAAAGCAACTAGGGATGTCATTGATGAATATGTTGAAAAGCAGAGGACCCAAATGTGATCCCTGAGGAACCCCCGACGTCATTTTGTATGGTTAAATACTGTTAAAAAAGCCCTGACTAAGTAATAAATTCACGTATTAACCTACAAGACCTATCATACAATTTTATAAGAATTTCATGACAGCAATAGTTGCTTACCAACTTCATTCAAAATGGAAAATCATTAGAGAAACATAAAGATATTTTTTAGGTTTTTTTAGATTGTTAGTTCGTTGACTTTCATGTTTTTCTTTTTCACAATATGGCGTCTGGTTGTCGCCATATTCAATTTTGATTACTGTCACGTTTTTAGCGACACTCACAGGATTAAGAGAAAACAATCGACGTCAGAATCATCAAAATTGGTTCACACGTTTAGTCTCTAGAGCGCCACAATGGAACAAACAAAAATACATACATATACATATAGGCTGATAAACACTATACCTATTAGGCTGACAATCATGCCACCTCTTTTGCGTCGCATAGTTGGGTAAAAAGGGAGTATAATGCATACTGTGTTTCGTTTGGCGAGTAACGAAACCCAAAACCCCCTTTTCTATTTTCATTCATCATTCATCCTCAAGGTTGACAATGCATCTGTATTTTGATACTTAACCGAGGACAATAAAGACGCCCACAGGCCAAAGCATACACTTACGATCAGGTGGACTGAATGCTCGTTTATTAATATGATCTGTTAATAAAGAATCGAATATAATTGCATTAGAGTGATGGTCCTGCTTCTGAGCTTAATTAATTAATGACCACGGCTTAATTTCGTGAAATATCTAATTTTGTCCTCTATAAATTTCTGTCCGTTCACTTACTGGTCAATCTAGTAAGTCACGGTGGCCGACTGGTTCCACTTAAGTGCAGTGCATAGAGATAGTGTGGTTGTGTCACACCAATAAAAAAATAAAAAGAATTCGCGCGTAAGTACTGCAAGACCAAGGCTAAAGAATTTTCTGTTCCTGCTTCTAAATAAAGGTAAAGTACTGTCATTTTTACTTCATTATTTATAATTTTTTCTTTATAAACTAGTGCTTGACCACAATCCCATTTGGCAAGAGGTGTTAAAACCCTAGATAGTAAGTAGCACTGTCTTCGCGTAACAAAAGCCTGCACTCTCTCCTTGAAGACACAAAATAAAAAAGGAAAATGCTATAGATTAAACATGTAGTGAACAATACGTAATTGGTATGAGTTTTGGCGAGAACTTGGCTGCTGGCAAATTACTGCTCGTATTATATTGTTGAAAAAATAGTCAAAATAGACTTTGATACAAAAATTGGTGCAATTATGTGTGCGCATCTGAACTGTTAGTGAAAGTGTTGAAATAAAGTGTTTTTAAGATTATATAAACATCAAGGTAAAATTGTCTGATTAGCTTTTTTGTCTTCGATTTTCTGCTGACTTTAGCTACCAATATAAATACGAAAAACATCGCAGTATGACGCAAAATTATTGTGAAGATTTGTGAACATATTTATAATTTTTATATAAATGTATCAAAACCATTTTTAGTCTTTCTGGCTGAAAGCTTCGTAGCTAACGCCACAATAAATAAATAAAAAAGTGCTTATAATTTTCGTAAGACAAACGTACCCGGTTAACACCAGGAATTTATCCCGTATGGTAAAGGTATTAATATATTTAATTGCAAATTGACAAACATCCAGAACTGTAACGATTAATTATAGGCCACAGAAAATTTTACACAGTTAATTGGTACAGTATATGTATAACATAAAACGGGCCCCATAAAAGGTAACAGCCTTCATACGTTCCATAAATGGCTTTTTCCAATTCTGAGAGGATTTTGAAGCAGGGAATAGTAATCCGAGATGACGTAATGCATTTTCTTACAGTATAATGGCGCAATTACACTTGGTCGTTAGCTCGTATTCGATTGCCTATGGAATTCGGACGAACAACTAAGTATAAATGAACGGAGTCGAGTACGTCCGTCTTCGTACAATCTATTCCAGCTTTCGTTTTGGTTTTATTCCAACATAGAGATAACTTCAACGACGAGTAAAACAATGTAAATAATGCATCGGGTGCCCGAATTCGAGTAACGTCTTTCGTAAACCCGAATAAGGGCTAACAACCAGGTATATTTGCGCCCTAAGGTTATCAAAGGAGCCCATAGATATATCTACATTTACATTTCTACATCTTCAATTAAAAATCAAAGTGCTGAAAGGGTATCCTGTTTCCATATTTACCGTACGAAACACAGCAGCATTCAGTTATTATTTTACGCCGGTATTCTGGAACTCGAGCCGACCCATTTATGCTGGACTATAATAATGTGCAGCGCAGCTTTACCACGTCATATTTAACGGCCTTCACATGTCTTCGATATATTTTTAGTGTTGTAGACGTGCAGGTTTCCTAACGACGTTTTCCTCCGATTTATTTGACGCCGGCGGGAATCAAACTCCGCTCCTTCCTGCCACGTTGCACGAACGTTTTACCTTGTTATCAGACATCAACGTATTCAGATCAGTGGCAACAAAGCCAAAAGTTTTTTTTTATACAATAACGCTGTGACCCATATATCTCGTGTGTGTGGCTCACCTATCCTCGGTAAATAATCCGAATGCAAATGCGCTGTCTCCCCTGATCACTAATATGACTTGCCTCATTTGCAGTAAAAATGGTCTTAGTTTCTTCTTTAAATGGTCTTCTGTGGCTAAGGAAACTATAAAGCATTGACTTTCAATAAATCTATTTTAAAATGTCCAACTTTTTTCCCTTGACTATCAAAGACACATTATCCCACTTTATCCCTTGGCTGTCAGAGAGAAGACTGCGGGAAATGCCAGAAATACGGTTTCGGTTTAAAAAAATTATTTCTCATAAGAACGTATAATGGTTCACAGACAATGAAATACAAAGTAATTATTATATTAAAGTAATACTATCACACCTACCTCTAGTGCTGGAAGTGTTATTAGGTTATTTACTTATACATATTAGGTACCACCATAGAACACCTACACAATAATTATAGTATTCTACGGGTACCACGCATTAAAGAGAGATTACACTCCACGTACGTATTTCCTAAGTTTAGTTTTAAACAATTTCATGTTATTGCAGTTTTTTGTCAACTGGTAATCTGTTAAACAGCTGTGCTCTCTCAAACACCAGCGATTTTTGGCGTAATTAGTCCGTGAATTTAGTAGTAGTTGTCTTAGGTTGTGTGTTGTTGTTTTTCTATCTAATTGTATGTTTGAATGAATAGATGTTTGATTGATTAGTTCGATAGATGATTTTCCGATAGATAGCCGCATATCATCTCCGGTGGAAGAAATGTTGCTCTTAATTTTATTAGTTCTTACCTGTGTAATAGAACTTAAAAGTTGTTATCCATATTTAGCACGCTTAGCAGGCGGGATGGCCATCAAATCTTTTAAATATTTTATGTTATCAGAGAAATGCCGCCTCTCTCATGTTTTAGTTTCTCTCTGCTCCCGCTTATGACAAACATACCTATTGGATTTTCTTTAAGCGCCATTACTTTAACAACAATAAATATACAACTACCAGAGTGTAAGCACAATGCTTATTTGTGCTTATGTAGTGATAAATGATCACATAGAAAAACACATACATTGTATATTTAATCGCTTACCGTTTTTGTTAAACTACTAGGACCACCGTATAAGCACAATGCTGTTGTGCATTTACATCTATATGTTTTTCGTTTCTTTGTTTCTTTAATTTACTAAAAGTACCGAGTACTACCAACAAGCGTTAAAATTAAAAATTTTGTACAACCGACTTCAATATAAATAAATTGAAAGAATCATCGATGTAGTCGAATTCAATTAAATACGCATTATTAAGGATAACTTAAAAACTTCTGATCAGTCAGATCTTGATCAAATTTATATGGCACCACACGAGAAGTATCAGCTTTCAAATAAAGAATAGAATCACCATAATCGGTTTACCTGAAAAAAGTTCTAAGGTAACACACATAAAAATAAAATACGGTCGAACTGAGAACGTCCTCGTTTTTTGAAGTCGGTTGAAAAACGTCTCGTCTGGGGTATGAAAATTTTGCGCTTAGGCAGTTCCTTGCAGCTTTGCGGAAATAGAAGTCTTGAGATTCTTGTAGATTTTATTTTCTTATTTATGCCCCTACTTGCGAAATTAATTTATTTACATTTAACATTGACAGAAACATACGACTTAATGGACGTAAAGGTTATCAACTTTAAGCTTTCGTGGCAACATTATATTATCTGTTGCACCCATCACCTTGTGTGTAACCTAGCCGGCAAAATACCCATTTGCCTTCAAACTCGATAGGAATACATTTTTACCGTTCAGCTGGGTTACCAGTTGCTAAAATTTGTACCAAAAATAGTTAACCGGATAGTGGCGGTGTCGGTATGGGGTGTCTACTACCCCATACCATCGCGTGGGTGTCATAGGAGGCGACAGAGGGAAACTGAAACAAACAGGCAGTAGCAACTTCCAGACATAGGTTGCATAAAAATAATAAACTTGGGTTGCTGACCGAGACAAACGTGGCAATATGAATCTATGGTGAGACCTGTGTTCAACAGTGGACTTTTACAGGCTGTAATAGAATCGGTATCAAAATATATAGGGTATGAAATTGGCAATTCTAGAGTTAACAAGTTTGTAGAACCAACCGTCTGTCCTCATCAACTACAGCCTGCGGCAGACCCTTAGCCCGACCTTTGTATATCAAGTTACTACCAGCCACCTTTCGCAATCCGGCACGTTATTTAGTCTTTGGACGTCCCACATTTCGATTACCAGCGTAAAATATTTCGTTTCGTATGGTGACTGAGAACTTACGATATATATACTCCTTTCACTTATGAGAGGGTTTTTCTTAGGGCAAGGAAGTATCTGCCGCGCTGTCCTAATGCGTGTTGGCGGACTCTTCGAAATATTTTTTTTAATTTCTCATACATGCAGGTTTTCTCACGACGAATTCCTTCAACTACCTTAAAATTGCAATTTATAATTTCATTGCTGACGACGGAGATCGAACCCGGGTTGCCCGCGTACTGTGAAATTTACAGCGAGCGCTAGGCTCCTGAGCTACCAAGATATAATAAAGTAACAACCAAATTGTGATCTTTAATCAAAAATTAGAAAAAAGTTAAAGTGATCGAAAACGGTGATATCATTTACTTAATAAAAATTGCGTTTTTTATTTTTGTTGTCAATATCATATAATTTCAATGTATTATAAATTTAAATACTGGCAACCCTGCCACATTATTTTGCGCAATTTGATATGAAATGTGATATCTGTTTTTAATACTTAAATAAAAACTATATAGGCTCTCTGTAAACAGCAGAAACAAGTGTGTTACTCGACTGCACTGCAATATAATATACGCTTTTACAACAAAGTCCAAGAAAATATACAAGATATCTCTATTACCAAATTTAGTTTTTTTTTTTTTAATTGTTAACGATCGGCCGGTATTATATCGACTTCATTATTGATTTCTGATGATGTCATTATGTAATCAAGTCTTCTCTGTTCGGTCTTATCGGACTGGCGTTCCAGAAAAAGAAATAAAAATTAAGACCCTTAAAAATATATAAATATATATACTATATCCAATTACAATAAAAAAATGCAACACATGGGATAAGGCTGATTTTTCAATCGTCTAATAAAAGTATTCATCAAATACCTGGCCGAATGTAAAAGTAAAACAGTTTAGCTATTTTATGAATACAACCGTATTTTTATTTTTGTATTTTTGTTTTCATTTAACGATTAAAAAGTCGGCGCTTAAACTATATCTAGGGTTCGAATCTCGCATGCAACCAGTGTTCGTAGGGACGACAAATAATTGTTTCAGGTCTGGATGTTTATTTACGTGCATTTTATGTATGTTAAACGCAGCTACCATACAGGAAAAAATCCTAACATTGGAGAAACATCAAATAAAAGATTGAAAGAAGAAATTATAAAACAAACTGCTGGATAAAGCTTGTTAAAATTATTATTAATTAATAATATTAGCGTTCAATTTGTCGCGCGCGACCGGTTTAGACACAGATAAATTATAATTATTCGTCTTCCAATTTTCACCCGAGCCTCCAAGTCAGCTTTGATTTATTAAAACAAGTAGATAGACGCGGCTCTTATTAAAATAGGAACAATCGGCACATTAATAACAAATTTTTGGCACAGGCAACTTTCTCTTACTAATTTATTAAATTGCATCGCGTCACTATTATTTATTGGAGAAATTAAAAAAAATCGAAAATTTTATATACCATAATGACATGATTTCTTTTAAATAAAAAGTTAGTTTAGGGTTTGTTATTATAAGTTGACAAATATAAGAACACAGTTTACGATGGTACGTAGATGCTGTAGCCTGTAGCTCATAGACACGTCTACCCTTACGACCTCTTCTCGTTACGCTATCTAAAACCTAGTGTGGTGGCGACTATAGTAGGAAGGACTATTTACCTACCTTAATTTTGTTTTTCATATGCCGGCCGACTGGGATTTGAATCCACAACTCGACACAACCAGCCATTTTACCCCGTCACACTTCTTTTCTCTTTCTCTCAAGTTTTCATTTATTCTCTCTCTATAAGTCTCTTCCGGTCAATCATCAGGGTAAGCATACATATACATAACAGGTGGTGCATAAAAATCGACAAAGAAAAGTGTGATGAAAAGTGAAATAATATCTCCTTTATATTATAAAAATCTATCGCTGTCCGTTGATCTGGCTAAAACTATAAAATGGCCGCTGATTTCGATTAAATTTTTTTACAATTGACCCGGTAGGTTGCGCTGTTGTCGAGATACAGAAACCACCCGTGCGAAGCCAAGGCCGATAGCTAGTATTATATATACAAACACAAACACAGCTACATAACTATGTCGATATATACATGCAAAATATAATTACGTATATTTAAATTATGCGAGGAATTGCAGCCAGCGTTCTTGGCACTACACTACGGGGAATAGTACTGTAAGGTTTGATTATAAAGATAATTTAAGTTCTTAGCTTTTAGGCTTAGCACGCCTCATAATGCGAAGCGTTAATAAATATCAGATAGTGTTTTACTCTCGACACGTCAAGGTCAAGCAACTTTGTGCTCTTAAAACCGCCTCTATCATAACCAGTGCACTTATACGATAATATGAGAAGCAGTAAATCAAGAAAACACTCTAATTAATCCATGTTATATTTTTTATATATTATTCTGTACAATTGATATGAAGACCAATGTACGTTGACGAACTTCACATGGCTTCGACATATTTTTTATCTTATATCTCAGACATGAGTTTGTAGTAGGTTTCCTCAGGACGTTTTTCTCCATAGCAGAGCACGTGCAAAATCACCAATTATAATTGCAACGAACCATTTCATTGGTGCCGGCGGAGATTGAACCCGGGTTGCTCGCGTACCTACTGTGAATATATGTACAGCGAGCGCTTATCGCCTGAGCACGGCTCTTAGAATGTAAGTGTTAAATATTATTACGAGAATAATATTAAACTATGAACTTGAGCGCTTTCTTCAAATGATGTTTTCCTTTGGCCAACCAAGGTAAAATTAATCCACACAAAAACCCTAATTATAATTAACTAATCTATGTTGTATAAGATGGAACACCTCGTTACCAGTAACATGGCTTATAAACCTAGTCATAATGCCATCGAATCGCCAAAATAACAATTCCGTATTAGTTATCACGTTGAAGGCTTTATACATATGCTGCAGCTATACTGGATGACCTTTTTACCGTCTGTAAAAAATAAGTTGTAACGTGTGAACGGAGCCTATGGCACTGATATTTTATAAAAAATAAAAACAAAAGTTTTGAATTAAATTAATTAATTTTTAAAATCTATCGAAATTCGAATCAAACCCACCCTACTTTCGAACGGCAATAAAACAATAAATTTAGTAGGCATCTTTGACATGATTTGAATTTCGATAGATTTTAATTTATTAAGCTATTGCATAGCTTTTATCGCGGGCTTTGAGCGCGGCGACCGAATCAAGAAATTCCGTAACGAAAAAAACCT
>DWHP01003748.1:0-13116 GCA_018247895.1 Parnassius honrathi
CTTTCTCAGTACGTTAATGCACTTAACTCCATTTCGCAAAAATTGTGGGTTAGCTCCATTGCCCTCCAAGGCGACGATATATATTTACATATTTTAAATACAAGTAGATATATACCATAAACCTATAAATAAAATAACAACAAAGGTAACCAAATTGACCATATTAACTATCATCTAATATCTTCGTAAAGTGCTTATGTACCAATCTTTTAAAGTCAGTCTTTTTAGATGTTTTCTGATGTCATCATAATAACAAACTGCGTAACAGTTATAATTCTACAGCTCTTGGACACTTGCAACCAATCAAGTAAAGAATGACCCGTTTGCATAGTCTTCCCTGAGGACTTAGATGCCTCACAGCCCATAATAATAATTTTTTCCTTACCCTTTAAACTAAGGCATGGGCTGAGTTTAGTATCAAGTCACCAGAATTTGAGGATTCTGTCACTGTAGTGGTGATAGTGGTGGGAGAATTCTTACTTTTTTAAGTTGCATATGTCAAGATGCGTTAAATGCCCTAAATTCAAAAATGCATAGAAACAGGCACTACAATTCACACAGATCATTGGAGAGCAGATGACAAAAAAGTCAACCATTTGGACCCTGACAATCCATTTGTGGCCCCAGACAAGATTCACACACAAAGGATTGAGTCAGAATGGAGAGTTTAAAAAAAGATAATTACAATAATTTAGAGAATTTTAGTGATTTGATAATGGAGTAATTGTGGAGGTGGAATGTAATAAAGATCTATTTATGGAAAAGGTGGAAGTGATAAAATATGTTTACTTATTAAACTAATTATAAAAGTTAACATTTTGGTGTTTACTTGCATTCAAGAGAGAGCAAAGTGGCCTCAGAACTTGGGGTACCCTGACCCTGACAGTTTAAGTTAGAAGGGGATGGAGGTCTCGAGAGAGCGAGCAATGCAAGCGAACAGACTCCACCATCCGGGGTTTATATTGACTAGCTTATATTTTTATATAAACCACCCAGAAAAAGGAGCTCCTTCGACTACACTTTAATATTACTTCAGCGGAGGAGTGACCTCTCGGAGGAGTGATTTTTCTCAGAAATCAATCAATATTTTAATTTTAAACATTTAACATAAAAAATACTATGTACCTCCGATGGTATCTCCTCACTTCAATTGGGTTAATTATTATTAACATAATTAAAATCTGCATTTCATTAGCTTTGAACATATTTCTTTTATATATTTAATAAAGGTAAAGAACTTTATGGTACCTGTTTTAGTCGAACTGGTCGTGATCGGACCGTTAAAAAAAACCGCAACGAGCGGCGCGGGGCGTTAGAGGCTATTGTCGCTGCATTGCTTGGACGTTCAATTGGCTAATTTGGTACATTATTTATAGACCATGTGTATTCTTCTGCTTATCTCTTGATCCCATTGAGATCCCATTATAGAATTTTGCTGTCTATATTAAGATATTATAAACTATATTTGAGAATTTTTAAATTGCCACTTTTTAAAAAAAAAATTAATTTTTTTATTTGTAACCCTATCTTGTGGCATATCATATTAAAGCCCCATTCAACAACTTTAAAATAAGACCACTCCCAGGTTTATATCATCATTGGTTGTCAGTCTATAGGCATCCAAAGGTGCCAAAACATGAAATTTTTTCATAAAAATTTAAATCTTTAAAAATTAATAACTTCAAAAATAATTGTGCTACATAACTGATATTTGGTATTTTTTCATAAGTTTATTATATATGGCTGCATTAAAAAAATCATGAAAATCTGAGACATCAATTCTGAAAATCTCCCAAAATTGTGTTGAATTGACATGGAATGAAACCCTAGCCTAAAATCGATATTCCGCATATAGACTGTGTCAATCAGTCAAAACAATGTTAATATAGGCAATAAAGAATATATAAGCAAAGGATTTTTGTGAAGTATGTAAAAATAATTGTTCGGAAAGAAATACTACATAATATTACAATATTTTATACATTTAGGCATCAACTATATTGATAAATGCACATTAATTATATTAGGCACATATTCTTAGTATTTTTTACATGTGATAGAGCCTGAATGCAGCTATATGATGGTTGTAGCAGGAATAGATCAGCTTAAACAGGGCATGACCACTCTTTCAGATAATACCAGCATAATGAAACATTTAAATTTTGCTGTGTTTTATATTGTGAGTGTAGGAGGAGACTGTTTTTTACTGGAAACAAGGTATTCCATCATATTCCTGAAGGGTGACAACACATCCGCATTTTGATCCTTAATTTTTATCTATATTTGATGACTATGTAGAACAGTAGTTAGTAGAATGGAAGCTAGTAGACTTAATTTCTGAATGGACCAATGTTAAGTTACAGCCTATATACATCCCACTCCTGGACACAGGAACTCTTCTACCCACTTTCATTTATTTATTTATTTCATTTTTTATTGTATCCTTAAAACAAAAGAATACAAAGGGCGGACTTAATGCCTTCTTAACGTCTTCTCTACCAGTTAACCCATTTTTTTTTAATAATAATGTTACCTCCACACTAGAATTTCTATAGTGGAGGTAATTTACATACATATATTTCACAAGGACAAGCATCCAGACCCAGTACAAATATTTGTAGGCCATAAAAATACTTGCTCTGTGCAGGTTTTCAACCCGCGGCTCTCAGCACCGCAAGTCGTTACAACAGTGGCTTGTAACGACTTGCGGTGCTGAGAGCACCATGAAGCTGTTAAAATATTTTGCAATGTAAATTAAAATTCATTTATCTCTTACAGAGAGATTGGTGCCAGCAGGACTTAAGGCATTGTGCGATGCGTATTCACGGTTATACCCTGACCAGCCTAACCCATTGCAAGTTACCACTAGACTTAAGTATTGGTAAGTTTTTATTAATCTCTGCTAAGTAAAGTTTATACTGATCTACACAGAGTAAATAGTAACTGGTTGTTGCTGCTGGTGATAAGAGCCTGGTTCTTTTCTCGCTTAAAGGTTAAGTACAGCCATTCAGTGAGGAAATGCAGCCAGCATTCTTGCCACAATACCACGGGGAGTAGGACTGTACAACAATTTAAGTTTTTAGTTTTTTCTTATTATAGTTTTTTAATAATGTATATATTTCATCATTTTTGATCAATAGCAAGGTAACAGATTAGTTAGTGTTAGGAAAGTACCTCACCGAGACGACATGGCGACGTCGCCGGCAACGTATCCAAATAATTCATATTACAATGTATGACAGCTAACTCAATAGGCGACGCTTTGGCAACATCGCCAATTTGGAAGCGTAGCCACGACTGTCAACTCGCTGTGTCGACGTCGCCAGTAAAATGTATACGAGCAAGCTGCGTCTCACTCACTCAGTGTCCAACCGGCCGCCAAGATGGACGCATAATGAGTTTCAATACAGAAAGATTCATTGTAGAAATTCAAAATTGACCATATTTGTGGGATTCCACGAATAAAGTAAGTGCGATTTCTTCTATGCGCGAAGTATCAATTCTCGATACGAGGACTGAGAGAACTGAACTGACAAATGGTCGCCACTGGCTACTCCATTTGGCAACCGAACGTAGCTAGAAGTAACCATGCCTACGGCCTCGGTGAGGTACCTCCCTTAGTGTTAAAAACAAACCAGGAGATGGGCAACAAAGTCCAATGACTAAAAATGACTAATGCGTTTGTCAACCAGCCTGCCAAGTGTGGCATCTATTGCAAATGTGGGGGATAATCAGTAGTTAGCCGTGGTAGCTGAGATGGTTAGCGCTCGCTGTAATTTTCACAGTATGCAAATAAACCGAGTTCCATCTTGACCAGTACCAAGGAAATAATTTTAAGTGCTGATTTACCACATGCTCGGCGGTGAAAGAAAACATTGTGAAGAAACCTGCATGTCAAAGAAATAAGATAAAGAAATACTTCCAAGACACATAAGTTCGCCAACATTGGCGTAGCACTGCAGGCAATTCCTTGCCCTAAAGCCATCTCAGAAATGAGCAGAGGCCTGTGCCCAGCAGTGTATCATATATAGTCTGTAACTTTTTAGTAGTTATAAAGTAATCTATGAGGAAGGCCTATGTTTATTTTTATGACAGCTCTATACTCAATTTTTTATATTTTCACAAAAACACTCACATCCAAAATGGCTGAAATTTTGGTGCATAAGTGAGTGTTGACTTACCACGTGCTCGGCAGTGAAGGAAAACATCATGAGGAAACCTGCATGTCTGAGAAATAAGAAAAAAATATTTCGAAAACGTGAAGTTCGCCAACACTCATTGGGGCAGCGTGGCGGATATTTCCTTGCCATGGGATGTATATAGGGTGTAACTTTAACTTCCAATTCTTACGTGTTCTGATCTGTACCTGTTGGCATACATGCTTTTTATAGGATAAGGGTGACACACAAACATGCAGTCCACGTGATGATAAGTAGATACTGTGGCCCATAGACCGTGGCATTGTCACCCCTGTGGACTAAGGTTTGTTTCCAGTAAAAAGTGTCTCCAGTTCTCTGCAATGACCATTCGAAACACAGCAGCATTAAGCTACTTTTTTATGACTTTATTCTGTGAGAACATGATCCTTCCCAGCTCGAGCCGAGCCATTTGTGCCACAACCATAATATCTAAATAATGGTAGCATGGCTCTACCATTTACTTGCAAGCAAATATATATGTGTAAACATACAGCTCGAACAAGCTGATAAGTGCTGATATTCCCTTTCTAAAGCTAGCTATACTATAACTTATTAACTTTCATAGGTTAGGAGGTCAAGACCCTCTTGACTACATCAGCATGTATTGGAACCCTGGAAAGCCTAAGGAGCACATACCACCGCATTGGCACTACGTAAGGTAAAATTAATTCTACCCACATGTGGGAACTTTGTCCGCAGTACTTCGGCTCCATATTTCTTTACTTATTTTATATAAATGAAGTGACAAGTGAACTTACAGTCTACCTGAAGATAAGGGGCTGCTGCAGGTCGTGGTCACCTGCAGCCAACTTCAAGCAAAGCAGGCAATGTCACTTCTGAGGTCTAAGATGGAATACCTCGCATCATTTGATTATACTGGCAAGTGTACACACAGCTGCTTGGTGTCAGAAATAATGTCCTCCAGACCGAATTTTGGTCACGGCGGCCTGCCTCAACAGTGACTAGCACATCGGCGCAGGACAGGATTGTAGTGCCCAAGTGCATGCGCAAGCACAGGTGCACTCTCTATTGCCTCACTCTCGTAATCCGATGGGACGGTAAACCGACACGGCCGGGGAGAGATCAGGCGCAGGACCAATGGCTTTACGTGCTTTACGAGGCACGGGGGTAAGACACCGCCAACTTTCTGACTACGGGCAGCTACTGAGAATTTTTGACGCATTTTTTTTAACTTTTTATAAGCCACTGCTTGACCACAATGCCACCTGGTGGTAGGTGATGATGCAGCCTCAGATGGTAAATCACACTATCTTAGCGTTACAAGTGCCTGTTCACAGTTGCCTTGAAGACGCCCAGATTGTATTCAGACGGAAAGATAGACGCCGGCAAATTATTCCACTCACAATCTCAATAATTAATTTTTTGGCACAACCTGGGATTCGAACCCGTGACGGTCAACAGAAGACAGCGACAGAAATAGTAAAGAGGGTTGTATTCACCCAGAAGGACTCGTAGACAGAAGCGGCACTACCACCTAACTAAAAATAGTATATATATTTAAAGAAAACTTAGTTTAGTATCCATCATCTCATTTTGTCTAGCGAGTGTCGTAGCAGGTGACCATGGAAAGTTGAGAAATGTCTCTGTCTTTAATACATGTTGATACAACCATCTCAAATATGCTCTTAAAGTATCCAGACCGGTATCGGGTAGGTACAAAGGTGCTCACGATCTGTCTTCGAGATTGAAACAAATTATGTTTAATACATGAGAGAGTTGACTTTTACGGCACATACATGATTATAGTCAACTACAATAAAAGTTGTTATTAACAAAAATTAAAAAAAAATTACATTAAAAACATATTTTAATCAGTACTAGTCTTCATTAGTATTTATTATAGAAAATTTTCCTTTTGCGAGTTCCATGATGTCATCATATCAATTCACTGTTGTTCTGACGAATAGTTGAGGTAATCTTTTTTAAAATTAATGTGAGTAATTCACATAGGGCACAACCATCTTGTATGAAGGTTTGCCTTCAACTGGTCACTGTGAACTTGACTTTCTAATTTATTGTGGCCTGATTGGTCAAGGGACGTGGCTAGGCCGGCGGACAATGATGACTTAATATTTCATTTAACGTGAATGGTCTATAAATTGAATTAACTGTGTAATGTGAAGCAAAATATAAGCATGACGGTTTTTTTTTAAATATAAGAGGAGACAAAAGAGTATGCGGCTCATCTGATGGTAAAAGTGACTACTGTCGACCATGAGTAACTGCAACACCAGAGAATTTCTTGTCTTGTTTTTATCATGTTTTATATGAAATAAAACTCACCAGCGAGTACACAGTCCGCCTGATAGTAAGTGGATGTTGTGACCCACACCTACGTTTATCCTCGATTAAGTCTGTACACATATCCATCACTCCTGAGGACTGATATGTAATGCTTCGGTTGCGCATTAAGTGGTAAAACTAAAAATGTTATGAACAACCGACTTCAAAATAAATAAAATGAGAACATTATCGATGTATTCGAAGTTGATTAAATACGCATTATTAAGGATAACTCAAAAACTACTGGTCAGATCTTGATCAAATTTATATGGGACCACACGAGAAGCACCAGTTTTCAAAGAATCAGTTCACCCAGTAATAGGTTCTGAGGTACCACACAAAAAAGGACATACAGTTGAATTGAGTACCTCCTCCTTTTTGACGCCGGTTAAAAAAATTCTGTCGTAAACATTGCGTTATGTTTTATACGTGGTAGAACCACGCTGCAAATATTATGGTTGCAGCACGAATAGGTCGTCTCGACCAAGGGGAAGTTCAAGCTCTGATAAAGTAAACCTAAAAATAGCGTGATTGTAGAGAACCGGAGACCCTTTTTACTGGAAACTGAGCATTCTATATTAGTCCTCGGGGGTGGCAACGCATCTGAATTTTGTTTCTTAATCGTGGATAGATGTCTGTGTCTATGAACGGTATACAATTACGTTGTCCATCGGGTGATAAAAGTAATTTTACGGATTTTATCGCACTAAGACATGTGTCAATCATTCATTTGACATTCCGTTACGAGAAACGAGTGATTCTATTCATTCTAGTACATATCGTCACGCGTACCGCGTAACATTCGGATCGATCATTCAAATGGATCATTTCGGGCTTCAGTATCCTACAATAAAAACAATTCATTCGGATCACTCGGGATTCGGTCGGTTTTTGACTCATTAACAATTCACGCCAATAAAGATTTAAAAAGATTCCGTTAATTGTTTGTGATTGGTTGTATCGGAACATTCAAAAACAGATAAATAAACCATCAGTACTTTTTAGTGTACCAGCTCAAACGAACGAATCATTCATGACTGACACATGTCTAATCGCATTTAATGTTAACTTTTTTAATTCCCATAAATATAAGAAATCATTAGAGATATTAATTTTCTCTCCTCCCTCCACCCCAGTTTCGGTTTATCGGACCTGCACGGGGACGGGCGGGTACACGCGATGGGCGCGAACGAGTCTGGCCTCGGGTTTGAGCTGTCGTTGCGACTGGCAGTCGATGTGTCGATGGTCGATGGTACTTCCGGTGCATCCGGTGCAGTGGATCCGGGGTCGTCGATCGCAGCGCCGCCGCTGTGGCCCGCTGCGTTGCTGCAGGCTCTAGCGCGGTACCTCCTCCTCACCGGTCACTCATCTTTCCTTGCTTTTTTTTATTTACCTATTGTGGCGTTAACTACGGGGCATTCGGCCAACAAGAATATACTAGCAATGTAATACATTAAACAAAATGTCATATATTAACAAAGTTAATCGGTTAGAAAATATTTAAAAGAACTACACAATAATAATCTTTATTGCACGCCATCCAAAACTTCAGAAATCATATGTAAAAAAGAAGTATGCAGCGGGTATGTATTCAAGATGTGGTGGCCAAAAGTCTGTTTTTAACTTCATTTTAAATTATTATATGCCAAGATTCCAATGAATCCGTAATGTTACGAAGTACTCATTTTATTTCACCATTGACCTTTCAAACAAGAAGAATGTATATATTTTTATCGGTAATATCTACTCAGTATCTTGAGCCAGTTTTTATCATGTTTCTACTATACTGGATAAGTAACTGTACGTAGCTGAAGCAGAAAAATAAAATATACGAATTCTGACTATCCATCCCGTCTAGGGTGTGGATGTATCATTGAATTTAAAAATAATTTGCAAGTAAACACATTTTTCCGTAGTAAGCCACGCTGCGGCTAAACTATGGTAGTAGCACGAGTGGGTCGTATCGATCGGGGTGGAACCTCGCTCTTATATAATGCCACTATGAAATAGTAGCTTAAGGCCGAATACGAAGAGAACTGGCGAAACTTTATGTATTTCTGTTCACTAGAATTTTGACCTGAAGTGATTCTAAGCGTTAAAGCATACGTCGTAGGTTCGTTCGGTTCCTTCACAAGGTGCCTGCCATTTTATTATTTTAATATAAGTCAATATACCAATTTAAAAAACATGTTAAGAAGTGATATCGCAAAATTATTTTTCTTCCAAAACTCTGTGAATATAAATTTATGAAAAATTATCTTCACGTAAAAATATTTGCATTGTGATTCCGAAGGTGCATGCCATCTTTATTTTCAACTTTTGGCGATACAATTTTTTTTATTAACATAATTCGTTTTAATTACAAACGCCTAATAATAATATTGTATACTGCCGGATAAACGTATGCCGTCATAAATTACCAGGCGCTTCGATGTGTGGCGTAAGGTGACAATAGTCAATTATGTCTGTATTGAAAGTCTTTAATTTAGGTGTTTACACGCCTTTAAGTGACTATAAATGTGAATAAGTGTAGGAAAAAATTAATTATTACTTAAGTGGTAAAACAAAGAGAGTTTATCGCAAGAACGCTCCTCGAGTGTGGTACGTTCCACTTTGAGGTTATATTTTTACTTACTTTTACTATTTTGTTGGAGGTTGCATAATAGGCTGGATTTTTACAAATTTACATTAGCAAAACTGATTATTTATACGTTTCTGAAACGTGAAAATAAAAATGTAAATATCACGACCGAGTCGGAAAATAATATTATAAACAAAATAATGTACAGAGTAGTGCAAGCATGGAGACTGCAAATGATGTCATAGTCAATGTATTGTCCGAAAGTATGGGGTAAGTAAATAATTACGAAAAACCGACATACTACGGGTATTAAATGATTAACTGGTCGAAGTAGTCTAGTGACAATTTACACACACAGTACCTACCCCAACTTTTGGGCGTACAGGGACCTTTTAATTTTTTTATTTACTATTTATGCAATTTGCATTACGGCATCTTATAAAAGTCTAAAATACAAACAGTTTACAATTCAGTTACGTTAAGTATTTTACGTACGATGCACCAATTCCGAAAAAAAATCGATGTCAATTCAATAATTTTTCTTTACAGAATAACTACATTACACAACTTACAATCTATACTAATATTATAAAGAGGAAAGATTATTATTTTTGTATGTTTGTAATGAATAAAGTACAGAATTTATAGTCTGTAGGAACTAATATTATAAATTAAAAGATTTAATTAAGAAGTAAACAATGATCTCTCTGTTATTCATTACTCTGCATATCGAGATAGTGCACTCGTGCGGCTATGTGATGTTCGAAAGACAGCGCGCCATAGATATATACTAGAGAGGTATATATACTAGAGAGTGCGCAGTTCGCCACAAAACGAGCGAGGTCATTCGCGTCGTATTCGGCCTTTAAAAAAAATTAATAATATAAAATGCGGCGGAACTATAATAATAATACTCACTCCTGACTGAGGGCCATCAAATCCGTTTACAAGCCCACTGTGCTGCATCTGTGGCTGATTCTGTTGTAGCAACTGTTGGTTGTGGAACATATATCCGCCACCCATTGAGTTCATGGATAATGTGTTTGCCGCTAGTGTGTTTGCTGATAGTGCATTAGCTGATATTGAGTTGGCACTGCCACTCAAGGAGTTTGATGCCATAGAATTGTCTACACGCATACCGAATGGTGGAAGCATATTGTGATTCTGATGAAAATTAGCACCTGCACAAGATAACTCGAGTTGAGTTGCAAATAATAATTTACCCATTCAAACTTCTAATGTAAATCTATTTTATATATAATCTCAAAACAACACACTATTAGTTTAATTATTCTTAAATGATATGGCAAAAATAGCACATGAATAAATTCAAGAGGTATTAGAAAGGCTATTTATTTGGAACACCTAACAGTGTATTCTTTAAGTTACAGTCCCACAGCTGGGCACAGGTCTCCTCTCATTTCTGAGGGTTTTAGGTCAAGAGTATGTCAATAATTTTTTATATAATAATTTAACACAGCATAACATTATACATTATCATAATATCATATTTAGAGCACATGAAACAGCCTTACAAACAACTACAGGAACAACAATAAAATCAGGCATAGCATCAGGAGTCTATAATAGTACATTATGATACAAGGACCTTAAGTAGCGGATTAGTGAACCTCGATTATTGAAACTTGTTTTGCTTGTGCACTAACTTTGCCAGTTTTAATAATCAGTTAATTAAGTTCCATGTATTGTACATTATGTGACTTAAATCCACAAAAATTTGACTTTAATCCAAATTTAAGAAAAACATTATTTGAAATTAAAATCAAACGAAAGTTTTTTCTTAGAATTCTAGATCTAAAATATCAACATCATGTCCAAATAAAGAAGTTTTGTCAGTAAATACAGAGAAAGAAAAAGTTTCAGTACAATAATTACAACATCAATCTAAATGTTTAATTAAATTGGACCAAAGGCGCAACAAGACTCTATTTACAGAAGTTTTTATAATCCAGATGATGGCTTATATTATGTAAATGATTTATCAAACCGGAATTCACAATGGTCTTATTTTTTCAGCAATTGATATATGACGGTAAATGGTAGTAATAGTAATTGTGTTTTTAATAATTGCACTTTAAAAAATACAGTTCAAGCTAAAATGTAGAAAATTCAAGCTAATAATGTACAAAAAATTTAAATGACTTTATGTCCAGTATTTTTTTTATATTTCTTGAGCAAATTATTTAATGTTTTGTTTGTAATTTAAAGAATTGTTATAAATGTTACTAATTAAAGTTCTATTGTTCTGTATTTATTATTATTTTTCAATAAACGTTTAAATGTTGTAAAAATTATACATTTTATCCGTGATTTAAAACTTACAATAATCGGCTAGTTAAATCCCGCACGAGCGTGACTTTAACGTGGTTAAGTTACCATATACTATAAAAAAATATTTGTTTTACCTTCTTACCTAATAATTCACTAGCAGACTCTAGACCTATACTGGAGGATGTCATATAGTGCTTCGGTTCCACCATAACATTGTGCTGCCTCACCAGCATTTCATTTTGTCTCATCAGCATTTCACTACGGCTGCGCTGCTCACGCATCATCAATTCCTTCTGATCCATCAGACCTTGGCTAATTTGGCTAATCTGTCTATCATTACTTAGATAATTCACTGAATCCCTGTCTAAAAGACCATAACCATTTACTAAAGGTGATTTCATATTGTGCGCCAATAGGTGGTTGTTATCGACTAGGCCTGCAAGCATTTCCCTATGCCTTTGCATCATCAACACTTCACTGTTAGCGTCATTTAATAGATTGTGTGTATTGTCGTCGTCTAGAAGACTGTGATCGCTATTATCTAACAAATCGTGATTTTCTAACAGACTGTGTCTATCTGATTCCAATTCATCTAATTCATTTGACAGGTAACTGTGTTGTGTATCACTTTCGAAGACTGAACTTGTATGGTTCTCTGTATTGTTAAATATCTGTGAACTTTCTGTAGTCTCTGGTTCTGTGGCTTCGTTACTAATACTATTACTATTGCTGTTGCTGTTCTTTTGTTTTGATTTATTTTCTGATTTGCTCTTCTTACTTTGTCCGCTTGTGTTGCTATCTTTGTTGCTCCTGCTCGTTTTGCTTTCTGTGTGGCTGTTTTCTTTGTTTTTCGTTTGAGACTGTTGTGTTTGTTGTTGTGTGGGACTGGAAGATTCTGATATACCATTTTCTTGTGATTGTGACTTAACTGAAAAAATTAAAATTAGTTTTAACAATTCTGAATTAGAATGGCCGCAAGAAATTTGAAGAATAGGTCTAAAGTACTGCAGTCACGCTGTGCCCAAACAACCAACTAAGCTAGGCAATCGAGAGTCAACTGCTGTTCAGACTGATTATACTTATAAAAAATTCTGCATCTGATAAATATATAAAAATAAATAAAACTGACATTGGTACTGAGTTGCCATGTCCAAAATTAAAAGTATGAGAACAAAAAAACACAATTTTAACAATGAACGGCATGTATTTCATTGACAAAATACAACTTAAAAAAATCATTCCATAAATGTGTTGTTTTTGTAGTTTTTTATTCAAATAAATAAGAAATCCTGAATTCTAAGTGCTGAAAAACTTTTCTTCAGCACTTAGAAGTCAGGATTTCTGAGAATCTAGAGGGTAAATTTGGTACTTCGATTGATTGGGGTTAAAATTTAATTATTATTTGGGATTACACTTCTAAATTTTTAATACTTATTTTTTTCTTTAAGTGACCTGTTTCAAAATTACTTTTGAAGTAAAACTTCTTTACGCACGCTTGACTTGGGGAGTAAGCTTGCGAACGCGTGGCAAAGCGTTACGAAAAGTGTGATTGGACAAGGCGAACGAGAGTTTAGTGGGGGACATAAGCAAAAGAGAGCAGTGCGTGCGCACATTTTCTTTCTCTTTTTCTCTCATTGCCAGTTATTTTTTGTAATTTTATTTCGCCGCGTAGTGGCGGTTGAGAATATCCACTACCCCATATCTTCCCGTGGGTGTCGTAAGAGGCGACAGAGGGAGACA
>DWHP01003749.1:0-13115 GCA_018247895.1 Parnassius honrathi
CTGTGTGAGACCTGCCTTACATTGCGTAAATGCTTCGTTCGCACTATCCGTCCAGACGATGGGAGTCTTATCATTTTTCTTTGAGATTTTAAGATATTTATTTAATTCTGTTAGATATAAAGTAGCATTGGGAAGATGAGCTCGATAAAAATTGACCATACCGAGAAAACTTCTTAGCTCTGCAACAGTTTTCGGATTCGGAAATTCCACAATTGCCTGAACCTTATCTTGCAACGGCCTGACGCCTTCGGTACTAATTTCGTATCCTAAAAATTCTAGTTTAGTTTGTCCAAAACGACATTTTGCCAAATTAATTAAAATTCCGTATTCATTAAGCCTTTTAAAAATAATGTCTAAATGTTGTCTGTGTTGGACTTCGTTGTCACTAGCGATAAGTAAATCGTCTAAATAACAAAAACAAAATCAAACCCTTGTAAAATGGATTTCATAAAACGCTGGAAGGTTTGTACACCACCATGCAAAGCGAAGGTCATTCGAGGAAACTCGAAAAGCCCGAATGTTATTATGATAGCAGTCCTCTCCACGTCACCTGGTGCGACAGGTATAAAGTGATAACTTCTATTGATGTCTAATTTTGAAAATATATTTTTATCCGGAAGAATAAAAGCAAAATCATTAAAGCGAGGAATCGGGTATCTGTCGGGTTTTGTTATCGAATTCAGCTGGCGATAGTCCCCACAGGGTCTTATATCTCCATTTTTCTTAAGAACTACATGGAGTGGACTAGTCCACGCGCTCTTCGAAGGACGACAGATGCCCAGTTCCTACATGATGCGAAATTCTTCTTTAACTTTTTTATACTTGTCAGGTGGCAACGGGCGCGCTTTCGCGTGCGCGGGCGGGCAAGAGGTCTCGATATAGTGGAGGACGTTGTGTTTCACGGTTTCTCGGGATGACGCTGGTTTAGTAATGTCTGGGTACTTTAACAATAAATCCTGATACGGTTGATTTAAATCAATAGTTTTAATACTAGGTTGAGATACATCGACAACAGATGCCGAAACATTTAATTCTGTGGTTTTATCTATTAATTTACGCACGTTTAAATCAACTAATAATTTGTGATACGCTAAAAAATCTGCGCCCAAAATTGGTTGTTTGACATCTGCTACAACGAATTCCCAACGATCAGGTCGACGTAAGTATAAATTTAACACTAGTGTCTTGGTACCGTAAGTTGCGATTTCACTACCGTTAGCTGCGTATAATTTATATTCACTACACTGATTTGCACGGTCTATTCTCACGGCTGGTAAAACAGACTCATTGGTACCAGTGTCTACTAAAAACCTAAGCCCAGAGTTACTGTCCGACACACACAAACGATTAAATGGCAAAATGGAACAGACCTCGAGATCATCGGATAGTACCTCGCCGCTCAGTTTTCCGGCTGCGTTGGTTTCTACGCGCAAGGCTTCGTACACTTGTTGGCCTTTTCTCGGAATCGGTAAGGTAGAAGCACAAGTAGTTCTCCTTCCGAGGCCGGCGGGAACCGCTACGGTGTCTGAACTGCGAACGACGCCGCTTGCGATCAGGGGCGCGAGATCGCGACCTCTGCTGATCGATCTAGTCCACAGTAGCCTTAATTTTAACCCTCAGCTCTCAACAGGGTCAACTCAAGGGCTGCATTAGATGCTGGCGCTAGCACGGCGTAGGTAGCGGTGGTAGCATAGGAAGGCCGCATGGCCTCCATGACGTTATCTGCAACTGCTGCTAGGTTGTCCCGGTTCTTGGAGTCAGACACAGTGAGCACGCGATGGGTTTCATCAGGAACCTTGTCAGTAGCGAGCTCACGCATTCGACGAAGCAGCTGAGATGGTTTCTGCTCGCCCAGCTCTAGCTCATAAGCTTCTCGATCAGCCTCGACATTGACTCCTCATAGATGTGGAGCAGCCGAGCTTTAAGTGCGTCGTACTTGTACAAACTTCGCCTCATCACTCATCCTCTGAGGTGCGAGGATAGCTTCTGTGCGTACGAACCACACGCGCGGCTGGTCCGGCAAAAGTCTGAGAGTCGGAACTGTAGAGACACTGAATCTACACCTAGCGCCATAATGGGTGGCTGGATGTCTTGAACGCGTGGCACGTTAACAGGCGGCACGTTCTGTGACGTTGGCGGTAGCGACGCACTCATGTTACTATATGAATTGTCCGTCCGATCACAACACACGCGAATATTGCCCACTACTGAGATAACGTCACGTTGATCACACGTCGGTCACATTCATCACGTCGGGCACGTTTTCACGTCAGTCACATTCATCACGTCGGGGTCACCAGTTTAGGAGCTGACTCCATAGGGGTACTTATTAGTGACCATAATAAAAGATGAAATAACTTTTGTTCATATTTATTAGAGAGGAACGTGCAATACAGTTGGCGAGCAACTAGTGACTGCCTGAAAAATCTTATTCACAAAGTATTTAGGTACAACCTGACAAGGTATACATGCGTGTGTGTGCGCAGCGCACCTACATACATAAACAAGTTTTCAAGTTTCATATTTTCTAAAGTCAGTCCGTTAAGCAGGTGAAATTTCTTGTTAAGACGAATTGCTTCTTGTATTTTTTAAATTGGATTCGAGTTTTACAAAGGTGGCTTGTATGTTGTCATAAAGTGACATATTGGTAGGTATGCCCACAAATTAGGATAATAAGATCGACATTATTGAATTTGATGGGTACAATAGAAAAGGAATTTTTTATAATTAATTTTGTCAATTATATATCATGAAATGGAATATTTATTATTGGTGTTTTAATGATTCAATCATTTTAATATGTTAATTTTATAAAACAAATAATTGAATGAATAAAGAAATCTTTTGAAGATTTTTTGACTAAAGTATGTAAAACGTAGCAACACACTAATAAGCAAATAAATTAATAAATAAACCACTTCCCACACTAATACTAAAAGGTCATGAAACAGAATTTTCACTCATATTATATTTTACAAAAGTTTGCATTATGAACAAAGAGTCTTTAAAACAAAATCTGATATATTGTTGCCACTTAAATATAATATTATGTCAGTTAAGATGAACAAATGGTGCTAAATACAGCTTATATATATGTATATGTTTATAAAAAATGGTTTTTGATAAAAAACCTAGCCTTTTGATAAAGACGAAATTGCTACTTTGTGTTATAATAATACATAGTTACATAGTTGCACCAGAGTACAAGGAGCGCCCTCCTACACGGTCTCCAACTTGCGCATGCGCAACAGACGCCACCGTGTCTGATGCGCGAAGGTCATGGGGCCGGGATACACGAGCACTCAGAAGCACTAGGCTTCCTGACTCCGGTGAATCTGGTCTTTGGCCGCCGTCAACCAAGATTCGGCTGAGGAGGGTAAGGAGAGCGGTGCCTCGCAATGCCGACACTCTTCTCTCCCCGCAACCTAACCACCACCGCATCAATTAACGGTACGGCCCCGTCAAAGTCGCGCAGGATAGGGCGAGTGGCGCATCGCTATATCAACACTCCTCTTTCTCTGCTACTCGAACTCGACCGCAGCGGTAGGGTAAGGGGGCGCCCCTCTTGCCGCAGCCCGCCAGCACAAGTGTTTCGTCAAGCCCAACCCGAGTGGCTTCCTCGGGCCAGCCGTGTGGGTTCCTTTTAGTTCACCGCGGGTGACAAAGCCACGGCTACTAAGCCCCCCGCCACGACAAGGCGAGAACCTGTTTGAGGGGGAACCCAATTAAACCTATCCTAAGCTTAAGTCTATATTACTATAATAAAACTCTAACACGACGATTTCTGTACATTGAATATTTTTTGAAATTTCAAATGGGGTATATTATGTTATCGGTACAGATGCTAAAACATTTTTTTGGAAACGATGTCTGTCTCTCTGCACACGCATCAGGCATAAAACCTGTGAACGGATTTGGATGGAACTTCCACTTGAGTATTGGAATAATCTATTGCAGGAGCTGTGCTTATATACATTATCCGATTTTGAGTTGTTTTATATCTTTTCTGCCCGATATTTTCTAAATACCATAATTTTTTATTTTACTGTTATAATAAATTGATTACAATTTTTTACCTAGATATTGCAATAGATATCTTAGTACTTGGTTTGGTTTTATTATACACGAGTTAGGAGTAGTAGTAAGTCACACATGTAAATAGAATAGCACTTTCAACGCAATGTTTTTAGAGTATCAGCAAAAACAATCATTTTATTAACTTTTTCCAAATACCGCGATCTAAATGGGTGGGTTTTATAGCATATACAGCCTATATATTATGACTCTCATCATATATATTATGACTCTCGGTTGTCCTGACCCAATTATTCTCATAAAATATATGTTTTTAATTTATATTTCAATTTGCTACGAAAAATCTTAAAATTGGACAGAATGCTTATGTTTATAACAGAATTCTTTTTTATTTTGTTTGCAAATTTCATTTATATTGGTCATAGTTAAAACGAACAAAATATGATTTTTTGAGTAAAGTTTTGCCATTTACCGACAGGTGTCTTTATACCATTCACGATTTATCTACTATATTAAACTATTTATATGCTGAGGGACCGAGATATCTACCAACGCACAGCCCAAACCGCTTGACATAGAAATATGTTAGTACGGTAACTACCTTTTATGACGTAAACACCCACTAATAAAGAATTTTGGAAAAATTCGACCGCTAAGAGGGTGAAGAATGGTGTTACAGTTTGTATGAAAATTTTTCCTAAATTATGTTTTTTTAAGTATTTTAGTATTATATCGTGTAAAAATATCCACTACTCTACCAATCAGAAAATCGTCAGCAGCGTCTTCCTAATAACGACTAAAATAAAAAACTGCGGTTGCCAATTCGCCCTCCAAGCGTGGCAACTATGACTAATAGAGAGGCCCCCTATGCGGCAATCTACAGGGGAGGCCTACCATCAGCAGTAGTGTTTAATAAGCTTTAACGATATTTTCATAATTAAATGTTAAGTGTTTTGATCGCTAAGAACTTTTTTTTAATTTCTTAGTTTCCCGAAAAAGTTATCAATAGTGTTCTTTAAGCTGAATTTCTATCATAGCGGCCTGTCTCAAAACAGGATTTTCGGGAATCTTTCGGATACCCTTTAGATGTGTTTAATTATACGTACGTAAGTACCAAATGATTAGATTATACTTTAATGACGCAGGACAGAATTATAGATCACGAGTATGCGCGCAAGCACAGACTCTCTTTCTATTCCCTCACTATCTCAGTGGCATTGTATGGTAATCTGACACAAATATAAAGATATTGGACTCAGAAAAAATGGCTTTATACACTTTTTGCGGCGCAGGGATGAAACACAGCTAAAATCTTGCCATGCATATTGATTGATTGCTGCTTCCAGCCTTTGGTATGTTTATTAAATTTTTTTAAATAATTTTTTTTGTTTATTCAAAGTCGAAACCTAATTATGTAAAATATTAATTGTCTTATATTTTAACATAATTAAGTTTAAACTTTGAATATTTTAGTTTAAACGAATATGTTGCCATCTGCTACATAAACATTAGTGACGAATTGAAATTATGGATTCTGTTAAGCCAATCTTACCATCTCCCAAAACTGCTCTCGGATATAGAATAGAATAGAATAGAAAATAGATTTTATTTTCTCATCACAAACAGGTACAGAATTTTTGATGACAAACATGTTGAACTATAAACGTATTGCACCCTAGTTTGTGAGAGACTGGTGCCTAATAAAGGTATTAAACAGTAACTATTCTACAGGTCCCTCCTCACGGATTGTACATCTTAAATTACACGTTTTTATAGTATATTGAAGACGTCATTTTGATTTAATTGGATATGAGAAATTCGACATTTAGTAAGTTGAAGGATAATATAACAAAGCCAATTTATTAAATTATACAGATACATATTTTAGATTAAAGTACATATTAATATTATAATTATACATAATGTGCGTGATATTATAGTTGAGGATGTAAGAAACTTTCAGGGGATTCGTATGTTAAAGATTTGAGCCAGTTTATTGTGTTTTTTCTACATTGGTGTTCAAGAAGAGGATATATAGATAACAGCCTATTTATTTTGTGGTATATGTAATTACTGAGATAGGTGTAGTGTCTCTTGGCTAAGCTGGATTTAACCGTCGTTGAAGGACACACTTTATCCTTTCTTCTTTTAGTAGTGATGAGATTCGGATCGTAATTCACTTGGGAATGCTTTCTGGTTATTGTTTTTAGAATAAATATTTGCCTAATGGTGAGGACATCCCATAACCTGTACAGCTCCGACGTAGCTTGTCTATAAGGGAGTTTAGCTGCAGTTTGGAGGATTACTTGTTGAGCTTTCTCAGCTTCAATAATGTGAGTTTTGACTGCACCACCCCACAGTGCGATGCAATAGCTGAATATAGATTGACTGAGAGCGTAATAAATAGATTTTATAATAGAACGATCAGCTATGTGTCGGAGGAGAGGGATTTAAAAATATAAATTAGTTTCCTGTCTAAATACCAGGAAATCGATGTGTAACTTGAAGGTGAGAGTAGAATCAACAATGACTCCTAGGTATTTAATAGATTCAACTCATTCCAGCGTAGCACAAAAGCAAGAGGTGTAATTTAAAGAGTCGCAGTAGTGAGCAAACATAGAGCCAGAAGTAGGTAGACTCTACTTCTTTAAGGCAGAGGTCATGTATTTTGTTTTTGTAACATTGATAGTAAGTATGTTATCCACCAACCATTTGTTAACAATGTTAAACCCTTTTTGCGCAAGTTCGAAGACTTCGTCCCACGAGTCTTCATTAAAAACGAGAGCTGTGTCATCAGCAAAGGTAACTATTTTGCCTCGAGGTAGCTGGATCTCGCACAGGTCGTTAATGTAGATGAGAGACAGCGTTGGGCCTAAAGTGCTTCCCTGCGGCATACCATAGGTCACTGAAAGCTCATTGCTGAGAAAACCACCAAGCATGACTCTCTGACTACGGTTGGTAAGATAACTCACAAATAAATTTAATGCTACGCCTCGTACACCTACTTATTTGAGTTTGTTTAACAAAAGAGGAACAGAAACTGCGTAAGGGCAGCATTACAAATGTGGGTTATTGGTGGTGTTAACAAATCACTATATTGCTAGAATAGCCTACCGGGAATTAAGTCAATGCGTGCAGCACAACCGTTATTTAGTCCCATTATTATTTTACCAACTGCATCTTCATCTGTAGGTAGCAGACAAAGTGAATTGCTCATAAAAGAGTTGCTGAGGAGTGGTGTCGGAGAGCCAAACCTAAGTTTAAGGTCCTCAGTTAATTTATTCTCAACTCCAGCAAAAAACTCGTTAATCAATTTGGCAGTAGCAGTTGGATATTTTTGTTAGGGTGGATAGGGTAACATGTCATCTTTTTTCTAGGTGTGTGTCACATTTCTTATTACATCCCAGAGTTTCTTTTTGTTTGTTCCTGCCTGTTGTATAAGGGATTTTTCATAACTTCGTTTTGCTTTTTTAAGAAGTGCATTACAGAAGTTTCTGTAATTTCTGTAAGTTTTTATGAGCGTATTGTTATTCGGGTCTTTTTTGACTTTTTTATGTAGGTTGTCACGGTTTCTCAAACAGCGCAGAATACCTGAGGTGATACAGGTTTTCATAGTCTTTTTTGCCTTGGAACTTTAGCTATACTGGAGTTATTCAAAATACATTTGTTGATAGCTTGGATGAAGAAGTCTGTGGCCTTATCAACGTTATCCATTTGTTATACCGAAGAAAAGTCCACATTTAGTAAGTCGTTTTGTAGTCCCACTCGATCTAGACGTTTTAGTGTGATTCGGTAGTTTTCTTTTAGGTCTGATTTTAAACATATGTTAAGGGCTACTCCATCATGATCAGTAATTGAGGTTTCGATGATGTAACAGTGGGACCTCAACTTGGTTTTAATCATCACGTGATCCAAGCGAGTACGTCCATGAGTGGGTAGTGTGTGTGCGGGTAAAATACTATGACTAGCTAATAAGTTCAAACATTCATGACGCCTTTTATCCATAGAGTTTGGTATGATATCTTTGTTTATATCGCCTACAATTATTATATTTTTGAATTTCGAAAGTTTGTGAAGGAGGAGATCAAGAGAGATCATGAAGTTGTCTGTATGGGAGTAACCGTGAGGGCGATAAATACCTATGGTACGTGATAGGTTTTAGCTTAATTACGATACAGCTCGCGTCAACCACCGATAACTCTTCAATTTGGATATTCAAATGCGTATTATAATATACAACAACTCTTTCATTTTGTGTCACATGTTTTTTAGTTTGTGTAAAGCTATAGTCAAGTAGAGTGGGTATAGGTTTGGGATTAAGCAGCCAACACTCAGTTAACACTATAAAATCCCATTTTATTTCAGCTCTATCAATTAGTTTTTGAAAGCTATCAATATTACAAAAAATAAATACTCCTAATGTTGAGGGAAAAGATACGCAGATTATTAGGAGTTTGCGATAGTAAATTTTTTAGATTGTCAGTGTTGTAAGCAGTAGAGGTGTCTAACTCAAAGGAATCCAGTTCTACGTTTATGCGTCCATCGTCAGTAGTAATTTAAATAACATAGTGAGGGGTGGAGCAGTTTTATAGTTAGTGTGAGGTGATAGATGCTACTGGCAGAGTATGGTTTCGTATACAATTTAGTAAAAATAACACAATAAATATACTGACATAAGTTTATATATTTAGTATTGAAAATAGTGGGGTGTAATATGCATGTACCTTTAAGTGTTTTTATGGAATATATAAGCTGGCATAAGTAAATGCATTTTGATTTTAAAATGTAATTAATTATATGTAATATGAGTGTATCTATAGTTTGTAATGTGTTAGTTAGTGTTTGGCATTTGTTTAACACACATTTAATAAAAGAAAAAATAATATGTGATAAAAGGAAATAAAAATGAAAAACGCTTATAAAAAAGTGAATGAACGTCTAATTCTTCTTTGATTTGGATTGGGGGGTTTCCTTCTTCTTTTTTGACGTACACCTTTCCGAAAGACGTCCAAGTGGCAACAACTTTGCGATCTTTAACAAGCTGTCTTGCCAAATAATGGATGCGTCGATATTTCGTCGTAAGGAATTCCGATATAAATATATTTTTGGGAGGTCCAGGTATATTAATAATTTGAATATTGAGTTGTGGTTCTTTTTTTGTTCATTTCGACTTATTAAATTCCCTTTATTTTGAAATGAAGTTTTCCTTCCTTGTGGTAGTTGTGAAATCAACCATAATTGCATTAGTTTTGGTTCTAAAGACATCACGAACTTCATCTTGAAGCAAAGGATTTGAATTGACAGCTGAGCATATATTTTAGTGGTAGTGGTCAACCTCTGTTTGTTTTCTTGTTCAAGGATTAGTATGTTCCGTATTTCCACAGATGTGGATCTTAAGCCCTTATACTACATCTATTTTGGATTCCAGCGACTTAATTTGTGACTTATATTGCTGGTTTTCTTTTTCAATTGAGTTCAATTTATGAACTAAAGTATCATATTTTTCAGACATATAATCAACAGATGTTTGAATCTCTTTGTTTTGCTCAATCAGTGTAGAAATAGAAGAGTTTATCTCTGATCGACCTTTCGTAACTTCAGTTTACTTTTTTTAAAGAGACTCCTGATGGTAAGTATCTACCGCAGCCTACAAATAACTGTAACACCAGAGGAATGGTGCATTGCCACCCTTTAAAAAGGAGTAGGCTCTTTTATTGAAAGTTCTTAAATCATATCAGTCCGGAAAAATCGCTGGTGGGAAATTATTCCACAAAGAAGTCGCGCTAGAAAGAAAACTAATAAATCGCAGATTGGTTGACCACCGAGTATCTAGACCATCACGAAATTTAATTGCAACCTTGAATTATTTCAGCCAGTCTACAACTATAAACATTTTGTAGTGTAATTAAACCTAATACAACAATATGTTAATTACAACAATATGCTTATAGTGACAGTATTTCTGTAAATCAGATACATCAAAAGGGGTAACTGTATAATTTGAAGTAATATACACAATACTATTTGCAGTTGTTAATTTAAAAATTTGTTCCATCTGTCTGAAATCTATAATTAGTTCCCATAGTAGGAGGAATCAAATCAACGTTCAAGCCCTTGCTAGCTTCTAAGTGTAGAATTCCATTGAAGAGAGTGGAGCGAAGCGAATTTTTTGCGTACATAAATATTTACATTAAAAAAAGGACATTATCTTCAATTATTGTCCTATGTAGCAGCCGAAGGTACCGAAGTTTTGACAATATTGAAATTATGTTGTCATACTTGCAAGTAATTTATTCCTTGTCATAGAAAAATATTATGAATGAATTTCAAGTATCTATCAAGAATCTCTCAAGAACCAGTTTATCGTATTATCCGATAATAGAAGGAAAATATTTGCCAGCGCTAACATAACATTTACTCTACCCTGCGTGACACTAAATAAATCTAATCGCTATTCTCAATGCGTACCTTTTTAACCGACTTCAAAAACGTAGGAGGTTCTAAATTCAACGTGTCAATTTTTATGAATATTCTCCTGATTCTCGGAAACAGCTGAATCGATTTTAATATTTGCTTATTACTAAATATGCTATAACTCAAGGGTTTAACAAAGGGTGAAAATATTGGGATGAAGTTATATATAATACTAGCTTGTGATACTGCATAGGCCGCTCATAAGAGTGAGGAAGTTTAACTTTTAGTCTAAATGAAAAACCTTTAAAAAGAATTTAAAACCTTGTCGGATAAAATAATTTTTACTTGAAAACTGCATATAAAAATAAGAAATTAGCGCACAGTCTACCTAATCGTTAGCAAATGCTGTGTGGTAGACCATAGACACGTACAACTATTCTCGATGAAAAGTAAATGTGTAGAATGTCTGAGGTCTAAAATTATGTCTCATTTTTAGTAAAAGCATTCTCCGGTCCTCTTCATTCGCCGTATAAAGCACAGCAGCACTTTGCCGCCATTGAATTCTTATATTTTTTGTTAGTAATGTCCTTCCCTGGTTGAACCGACCCGTGTGGTCTTACAACGTAAAAAGTATTTTGATAGTACATACATACATACAAAACAATCATGCTAAATGATTAATTATTTGGCACGATCCTGATTCACCTCTCTCGCCTCCTTTATATCCGTATACCTTCGCATACATGCTCGGCGATTAAGGGTACCCTTAATTTAGTCCATCTCCAATACATAGGCAATTTGGTCGATAAACTTTCATCTAGGTAGACAAGCAAGGACCCAGAGGCATCCCTTGCCAGCTCTGCCGTTCGCTGCTGCCCATAAATTTGCTTTGTCACTCTTTCCTCACAAATTTTTTCTACACGACTAAACCACTGAAGTACATCACTGAAGTCATTTCTTAATCCTAGTCACAACATTACGTTGCCAACCACACTTTTCTCTTATTTCTCATATAATTTCTCTTCCCGTAATTCAGACTAAACCCTAACGGACTCCATGTCTGCATTTCTGCATTTCTTCCGCCACTCCCATCTTTTACTACCATACAATAAGTTAGAGACTAACACAGCATTGCGGATTGCCATATGTGATTCTATCTTCCCACAGTAGAGTGTGGAGCCCTATTCACTCCGTGCCCTGCGTTCACCCGCGCTCTTGTTAAATTCAATTTTTTGTATAATCACACATACAAAATTCATGTCAATCAATCATTGCTGCCCGCCCGTCCTGCAAAACTTCGAAAATGGTTCGATCGATTATGATGATTTTTTATGTGTGTTTAAGCAGATCCCTGAATGGGTTAATAAATCAACTGGACCCGGTAGGTGACGCTGTTGTCGAGATACAGAAATCATCCGTGCGAAACCGGGGGGAATCACTAGTATTTAATATTTCATTATACTTCATTTACCTATTTCAAACGAATTTCACGTACCTATTTCAAAAAAAAATTGAGAATTTTCATTTAAATATGTAGCAAATGTATTTAAAAACAAACAAAATAATGTTCTTTCGCTAAATTTCTCAGAAAAATAAATGAGATATCGAAATGAAAATGTAAAAGCTTTTAGCGGTTTTTACAATATTACAAGAAATGGCCAAATTTCCTTTTAGCTATCTTCTTTGTGTATAATACAGTAGCTAAAAATAGATTTTCTTTTAAATTGTATTCCTTGTGTTGGCTTTCGTTTCGCTTCTGACGACTCGAAACTGAAACAAGACGGAAAGCAGCATCTTCCTGAAGACAACTCAAAACAATGAAAACCTACGGCTACCAATCCCTCTGCGAAGCGAAGTAACAGTAGCAAAATCCCCCTATGAGAAGGGAACGGGGAGGCCTAATGCTGTAATTCATGGATGGTTGGTTGGAAGTTTTTCTCGGTTCCACGTAAGTTTATACGATAAAAAACCCAAAATACTATGATTTTTTTTAAAATTTCGGTGTTTAAGCCGGTCTTGATATTTTTTAATGTGGAAACAAATTTGTTTTAATTAAATTAAAATATTTACGATGTGATTATTAAGTAATAGGTATTTTAAATATAATTTGTATAAAACAACGTATTGAACGAAAAATACTTATGAGTTACTTGCCACTACTCCAAAGGTCTCCTGCAGTAAGGATTATCAAAATGTGTCTTGTAAATTTTTTTACTTTTAAAATGTGCTTTGTCAGTGTCAATTTTGGAAAACAATATTTTGACTAGAATTTTACTAACACCTGATCTATAGATATCACGTAGTTCGACGATTTAAGGACCGTCAATAACAGAGCCTACTTCTTTCTGAAAGGCCGACCTTGTTACTGATAAACGTGTTATTTCTCCTATTGTGGGTAGCAATAGGTGGTGACGTTCCGTTACCGTTAGATGAGCTATATGCTTGGTACTGTTTCGTTTTCTTCCTTCTTCTATAAAACAATTCTATGAACTATTTACCTTCGCCGCGATGAATAATATATAATAATATATAACAATAATTCCGAAAGATTAAAGTCTCTTACTGTTAATGTACTTATCGAATAACGTATAAAATTAAAATGATATAATTGTAATTGTAATCAAAAATGTAAGTAATGTATAATTACTGTTAGACCGTAACAAAAA
>DWHP01003750.1:0-13114 GCA_018247895.1 Parnassius honrathi
GCGCTTTTGGATCGGCAGTCCTGGATCAGCGGGGCTGTCAGGTTACACCTTGTACACACCACTACACACTACTTACACGCACATCACTTTCCACCTGACAGGTACCCCGTGGTCAACCCTACTCCGGAACAAGGTAAGTTTCGCATAGTCTTTCATTCCCTATATAATAAATTTCCATAAGCCATTGGGCTCTCCCCTGTGTTCTCCACCGATTTGGATTGCTATGGGCCCCAATCCAGTCGACCTTCGCCTGGGCAACTCAGGGCCGTAATATTCTGGTAGCAGAGCGTGGTTTCGTTCCCCGATAGCGCCGGGCTGTATTATACTGAATTTTTTGTTTGTTAATGGAGCAGTAGCTAGAACCACTCTCGTTAGGCTCTCATTCTGGTAGCAGAGCGTGGTTCTCATTCCCCGGTAGCGCCCGGCTGTATTATAGTGAATTTTTTGTTTGTTAACGGAGCAGTGACTAGAACCACGCCCGTTAGGCTATCATTCTGGTAGCGGTTTCTTGTTCCCCGGTCGCGCCCGGCCGAGCTATAATAATAATTTTTTTTTGTTGTTGTTAGAGGGTATAAGGTATAACCGCGCCCTTTAGGCTATATATATATAGATGTGAGTGTTGAGAACCGGAGACCCTTTCAACTGGAACCAAGGCATTTCATCTTATTCCTCAGGGGTGGCAACCCATCTGAAGTTTGATTCTTAATTGAGGATTATTACCTATCTCACCAAAAGAAACGCTGCAAAATTGAAGCTTAACGCTGCTGCTATTTTATGCTGGTATTCTGTAGGAATATGTCACCGACTCATTCGTGCTAACATAATATAGCTGCAGCGTAGCTCTACCGCGTGTAAAAACATATTGATTGTAAAAACATACTTTTATCTGGCGATCGAAAAATCGGCCCTAAATTTAACAAAATTTCAATTATGTTTATAAATATCAGCCGCCATTCGTGTAATCTTAACCACATATAATGTATATTGTATACAAAACCTGTCAATAACGCTGGTAATTTCAACAAGCTATCAAGTGGCCCGTAACGTTATTAGGTGTTCCGGTCGATTCGAATTGTTTTCATAACATTTACGTTTTAGAAACGAAATACGTTGAATTGGACAGTAACCAAAATGTCTGTTTGTCACATAAACTTTGTGTCATAATATCAACAGTTTGTGCACCGAGTTTAATTTTGGAATGAATCCCACCAACAACATAATGCGAAAAAGGGTCAAAAGTACAAATGAAATTCTGAATTGTCCGTCTCGCCGATTGATTTTAGATGTGAATGGGTGCCAAGCTCAGATCCAGACACAACAACAGATAACAGATATGTAGGAATATACACGTTCTTGGAAATACGTTGGATCTTGGGACCTCTTTAAATAAATCTTAAACTTCATTTGTGCCCAAAGACTTCTATGTACGTTACTAAATGGGTACTACGTTACATTGCTTACTAAGTCACACACAGCACATGGTCCACCTGATGGTATGTAGATGCTATGGCACGTAGACATTCACATCTATCCTCAAATAAGAATCAAAATGCAGATGTGTTTTTATCCCTGAGGACTAAGGTGAAATACCTCGTTTCCAGTGAAACACAGCACCATTAAGCTTTTATTTCACGCTGATATTTTGACTACCTGCTACCGCGCTCTAGCCGACTAGTTCGTGCTACAACTATGACATAGCCGCAGCTTGGCTTTACCACGTGTAAAAGTATAAAACTGCCGCTGCCAACCTAAGGGTGTGAGACCAGTGTTCGGCGAACTTTGATAGGCCGTGAAGGTCACGCAGTGTACAGCACAATATGATGGTAGCTCAATAGTCGAGCATTCGCAGTAAAATTTACTGCATGCGAGCAACTTGACTTTGATCTCCGCCGGCTCGGCGGCACCAATGAAAGAAATACGACAGACAAATTTTGTTTACAGTCTGTCAAATTAATAAAATATATTTCGAAGATCTGTGAAGTCCGACACGCACTGTGCTACATAGGCTGTATATGAGGGCGTTCAAGTATTACGTGACGCAATTTTTGAAGAAATTTTACCTCCTCACCTCCCACCTCTCACGGGGGGGGGGTACTAAAACATTACGGTGTGTAACGCACCGTAATGTTTTAGTACCCCCCCCCCTAAACGTTACGTAACACTCAAGTGACCATTTTTACCTAAAAGTCACAATTATGTTGCGTAAAGTACCGGAAAGTCACTAAAATACCATTATTATTGTTTTATATAATAAATCTGTAGAAAAGTCGTGTCTGTAATTCTAATATTTCCTGGAAAAAACTAAATAAAGGATACTGAAGCCAAATTACTGGTTTTTAGAATTTTTGTCTGTCTTTCTGTCTGTTTGTCTGTCTGTTTGTGTATTAAAGATTCACGCAAAACCTACTGGACAGATATCCATGAAATTTTGTACGCAGGCTGTTAGTGAACCGGGGCTACTTATATGCTACTCTTTACCCAATTACGGAACTTAAAAAGGAGGGTTAAATATCTTCCTTCCTTTAGAAGTTAATATTCTATTATGTATGATTCTGTTAGTTATAAGCGCGATAACGAAGTGTTTTTTAAACGAATACAATATTTATAAATAAAGTTTAAAATTTGTTTTAACCGCTATGTAATAATTTTAAGCTACGCTGACGGTCTAGGCACATTGTATGTTTCCGAAACAGCGCCATCTGTCATAAAAAGTAAAAAGTAGTATATTTAGCATTCAATTATCAGTTACTAAAAAATAAATAACGTAAATAACTTATATTTATATGTTTAAATAATTATATCAGTTGAACGATTTGAAACTTCTAAGATTTATTTTAAGTTTTTCATTCTTTCAATTTAATAGTGCGTAGTAATTTAAAAATATAATAGTAAAATCTATGAAAATACAGATGGTTTTTAGTTTGATTACTAATATATAATAATAATCTGATTAACATAGGTTTTCCTGCGATTAGTGCAAAACTCTGATTACACTTATACTTTATTTAAAGACATTTTTGTATATGTCGTGGCCAGATCATAGAATTTATTTTATCATGAATATTCGATTATTACATGAAATTGTGGCATTTCGTGAAATTTAACATTGCCTGTTAACCATATCATGATAAGGCTGACCAAATCAGTGAGTAAACATTGAAGAAATTAGCAACTAAACCCAATATTGCTTTTTCGTAATATTCCAATTATATCGTAAAATAGTTTCACTATTCACCGCTAGCGGCGCCGATAGCGCATTTTTTAACAGAAACAGAATTTTTAACAATCCACAAAACTCTATGCTTCATCGCGGACATTGAAATAAAATATATAAATGTTCGCGGCTTTGAGGTAGCCCAAGGATCACCCCAGCCGCATATCAATCTACTGTCGCTGAAATTACTAGATGGTGCTTTCGCATGATATTATGGCGAAACGAGAATTGACTTCGTAGATTCAATTGTAGATTGAGGATAAATTTGACAAAAGTTGACATTTATGAGATACTAGCTATCCCCCTGCTTCGCACGGGTAATTTCTGGATGTCGGTAACAGCACCATCTAGCGGTTATAAAATCTAAACCAACTTGTAAATCTAAACCATACAGAGACTCACTTAAACACAAAAAATATCAGCAAAATCGGTGAGTTTTGGCGAGACTATCGGACAGCAATTGATATTTATATTTATAGATTACTATTATTACATGCATGTAATATTAAGAAAGTTAAGTATATATATATAAACCTTCCTCTTCAATCATTCTGTCCATTGATGAAAAACTCATCAAAATTCGTTGCGTAGTTTAAAAGATCTAAGCGTACAGACGAGTGGTAAGCGACTTTGTATTATACTTTGGATTTATACTATATCCAGTAATAATAGACTATCATTTCATTACTATCAGCCTATTACTATTAAACTACTGCATACGTTTTCTAGCAGTGTCAAAAAGTTAAAATATCCGGCCATTATCGAGATGATTTGTCATAATTGCCACGTTTAGCAAAATAACTAACTAAACTGTTATACTGGACTGTGTATACAAAAGTGTGATTTAAAGAAACTTTTTTAGTAACTATACTTATTGGGTGTATCTATACTTATAGGCATTGCAATAATTTCAATAACTTCCTTTGGTATTAAGTTATCCGATTTAAGTTTTTATATCTATTTGATGTATTAGTAAAAATATAAGCAAACAATTTTATAGTGCCAATCATTCAATTATTCAATAGGCAAATGATATAAATTATAAAACAAATATCGCAAATAAATATTCTGCCGTACATTAACAAAAGACAACGGAATTCAAGATTATTTGGTCAAAATTATATTACCTTAATTTATGAGTAAAAATTAAATAATGTAACTTCAAATCAAAGATAATTTATCATAATTAAAGTTAAATATAAATATATATAGGTATAAAAAGTGTCAAGGGTTGCCAGACGTATGATATTAATACAATTCCAAAAAAAATCTACGTCTAATAATGTCTAAAAATTCAAAAGGTATCACTTGACTAACAAACGTGACAACGAGGCGACTCTACAAGTGATCCAACTTTGTCGATTTTGGTATGGAGCATGGGAGCAGTATTAACGATGTTGCTCAACGGAAGCCCACGCGAGCGAAGCAGCGGGTATATTCTGTGACCTATCCAAAGCCTTCAATTGTTTCTTTACGTGGTAGAGCCATGTTGCAGTTATATTAGTAGTATAGTTGTAGCATGAGTGGGTCGGCTCGACCGGTGAAGGAAAACGCTCTGACAGAATACTATCGTCAAATAGTAGCTTAATGCTGCTGTGTTTCGTATAGTGAGTAGAGAACCGGAGACTCTTTTTACTGGAAACGAGGCATTCCATCTTAGTCCTCACGGGTGACAACGCATCTGCGTTTAGATTCATATTCGACGAAAAATGTAGATGTCTATGCAGTCCAAAATGCAGTTTGATAGATGGCTTAGATGTCTATGGGCCATAGCAACCACTTACCATCGAGCGTACTGTGTGCTCGTTTGTCACCCTATCCTATAAAAAAAAATTGTTTTCACCGTGAATCATAAATCAGGAAACTTTAACACTACGGTGTAGGAAGTAACACTCTTAAATTGATTATTTAATATGTAAGTAACAGAACGCAAAAAGTTTTCATTAATAAGATGAGTTCTTCAGGATCGATTGTACAAATGAGTGTGCCTCAGGGCTCAATTCTCGGCCCCTTTTTGTTTCTTGTATATATTAATGACTTACCCTACATAGTAGAGGATAACCACGATATTTGCCGATGACACTTCAATAATTTTCGTATTAAAACGATGGCTACTAAATTACAAAGGAGTAAATATATAACGCTATATCTAAATTAGTAAACTGGTTCAATGTTAATAAATAGCATTTATGTGGCACTAGAAGTAAATGTGTGAAATTCATAACTCCGAGTGTTAAACATGTTAGTACGTATGTAATTATAAATGGGGAGGAGCTCAGTCTTGTTGATACCACCGTTTTTCTTGGAATCATAATAGACGCAAAGCTTAAAGGCTCCACAGATCAAAACTAGCAAGCAGATTAGTTCTGCAGCATATGCATATGCTGTAAAAAGGTTAGAAGTCTTACCAGTGTTCAAAAAAAATATAATAGGTTCACTCATGAAATTTGGGATTCTAGGTTTTTTATAGAATCCTTATTCTATAATCACAAACAAGCGCAATGCACCTGATGGTAAGTACATGCTCTGGCCCAGAATTCAGAATCATTCAGAATTCAAATGCAGATGTGTTGTCACCCCTTGCCCCCCGGCCACACACTAAAAAGGAAGTAGTAATAGTCATGCTCCTCGTCATGCCCATCCCTCCCCGTTTTGTCGAATTTTTGGGCGCGAGTCTAAGGACTGGCAATACAAGGTATGGCCAGACGCTCGTGCAAACGCGGTATATAATGTACTCTGTGACACAGTCCGAGCCCGAGTCGAGTACAGAAGCACTTTACGAGTCATTTAAAAATCATAAATAGTGTACCTATCATCATAATTCAGCCATATTATCATATAAGTAAATAATATACAAAGAAAAAGCTATCTCGACGACGACAACGTATATTTCTTTTTATGACAATAGCTATAATAAATACGCATAGCTCGCACGCTGCAACAGTTTCAACAACCATTGTGTTGCAAAGGCGAGCGACCTAGTGCGTCGCGATCACAGAAATCTAAATAATAAGACAAGTGATTAACTGCGCGAGTAGAGCAGTGTGTGGGCAGAGAGGGCAACATCGCGGCAGCGCGAGGAGCACACTGTGGCCGAGCCATTAGGAATACGATCGAAAATCTCATTTCCGGTAAAAAGTTTATACGTGGTAGAGCCCCGCTACAGCTATATTATGGTTGCAGTACGAATGGGTCGGCTCGACCGGGGAAGGACCACGCTCTCACAGAATACCAGCGTAAAATAGCAGTTTAATACTGCTATGTTTCATGTGATGGGTGTAGAGATCCGGAGACCCTTTTTACTGGAAACGAAGTATTCCATCCTAGTCCTCAGGGGTTATAACGCATCTGCGTTTAGATTCATAATCAAGTAAAAATGTAGATATCTATGGGTTACATCATCCACTTACCATCAGGTGAACTGTGTGTCGGTTTGTCACCAAAATTCTATAAAAAAATTGGTTGACCTTGCAGGCCATCCCTGGAACTTCCCGCTAATTTCAAATGCAAAGCGCTCCAAATTTCACCAAATTATGTTAAAAAAACTTTTTTTAATTCTTTCTCTTTCGATATCTCATGAACGAATGAACCAATTTTTATTTTCCAAATGGTATTGGACATCATTTTTTGAGGTTATGCCGTTTAAAGTTAGTAAGTCGGTAAAGCCGTTTAAAAGTTATTTAACTTTCTGAAATACTACCATAGGCGCCTCTTATGATACCTAAGGGACTGTACATGTGTAACATCAAACTTATCTTTAATAAATAAATTATGCAATTTATTGTCCTGTAAATCTATAAGAATGCATGTTTACAATAGTATGTAATGTTTATATATTTAAATTAGCATGCTTTACATGGTAGTCTGGATTGGTATTGGTACCTACCCTCTAACCCATGTCTATTCCGTTCTTGCTGAAGAGGTAAGAGTAGAATTCACAGGTTATGAAATATTAATTCTAGCTCTCTAGCCCTTAGGAATAACAATGCACTTGTGGCCATCTTTGCTTAAAGTTGGTTACAGGATTGCAATAGCAATTTATTGCCAGGTGGACTGTAAGTTTATAACTTTATTGATAGAATGTATATTTAAATAGAAATAAATTTATATTTACAAACATGAACAAAGCTGTTCAAAATAAACCGGTATTAACAGTAGTATTATTACTATTCAAGGTTTGTAAGAATAAAAAATTAATAATGCATGAAAATATACATACACACAGACATCTTTTCATAAAACAGTAGTGTTAGTACAACAAAAATGGAAAGTTAATAATTTCACAATTTTAAAGAAAAATCTTAGTTTTATAAAATAGAATTTTTTATGAATACCATAATCAGATATTAAGTCAGGAACGTATATGTATAAGTATGTTACTACTTATATTTGTTCATTATTTAATTACTGGTAAGGCCTGCCTACCTGGTAAGGCATGACTTTCTGTCAGTGGATGCAGGTGGCTCAAAGGTTCATTGACTGCAGTAGGAAAGCCATCAGGTGTACTATAAGCTCATTTGTGAATAAGAAACTAGCCAACAAGATGTGACAGATTCTTGAAGCTAATTGGCATTTAATTTGAATTAATAACATATTATTGCTTTAAATACACGATTAATAAATGCAGATCATAAAACAAACAAATTTCATCATAAATTTTTATACTTGTAATGATTTTTTTTAACATTTAATTGTATAAAATATGTAATGAAGGTTTGGCTCCTTTCAGTGAACACAAAACACTTGTCTATAAAGTTTTAAATATGTATTGTTAAGCATTTGCTCTATATAAATATTTTTACATTAGTATTACAATTATAATCGATACATTCATTTATCATGAACTCAATCTGTAAATTATTCATTACAGTACATTCAAACAGGAACTTTTTTATTCAATTTGGATTATAAACAATACTTATTGAAAATCACTCTCTTGTTTAATTGACCACTTGTTTCGAAAAAACCTATGTCCTGGAAAGAACCAGCACGAAATATAGAGGGATTTTTTTTTTGAAAATAAATACAGTTTACAATCATATAATGTGTTACACAACAACACAAAACAAATTAGAAATAGCTTAGTAGCTAGTGTTTTTATCATCTATAAACTGCTTAATATTTTAATAATCCTTTTTATACAAACTTTGTTCAATAAAGTTTTTGAACTTTGAGGAGGTCAAATATCATATATTTTATACATTAATGACCTCAAAGACACAAAATGTGTTATTCCATTTGCTGGACAAATATTTTGAATATTTATGATAACACAAATTTAATTAAATGGGCATAAAATATTTGTGATATAATTGAAACAGATATCCTACTGGTGAATTCTGCATAATATTAAGGACTATAAAGAAAGAAGTTTTATAATATAGTTATACATATACATTACATACACACATCCATGCCTGAGGTAATTATTTATGCAAAAGATTAGAGGCTAATAAATAATAGCTAGTAATAAATAAATATACTGATGGAATAGTTGTATAATTGTATACATAGGATGTTTCATTTAAGGGCAATAAACACAATTGTCCAACAGGACAATTATTAAATAAATGATATCCATAACAGAATAAGCTAAAGAAATTAAAATAACATTTCAATTCCATGCAATGAATTCATTAAGAATTAAATAAGACAAAAACTTTTAGCAGTGGACAATATTTATGGATATAATTTTTATTTAGTATAGTAGAGATTGTACCATTGTTAAAGTTGCTATTCAATATTTTATTACTTTATTAAACTGAATAATTTGTGTAAATATTATAGAAACGTTAATCAAAAGATCTTGTGTATTGTATGAACTATGCAAGTGTCTTCTCAAATGCGAAAAGTTCCGTTACCTATAAAAGTTATAAAAGCCGCCAATCGCAGAGACAACCTGATTTGTCACTTGTATTCGACTAACTACATTCAAGTCGATCGCGAGTACGAGACGGAATCATTTGAGAAGCAGCCAATGAACCGTCAGACGTGGTCCTTGAATCCAACGGAGTCCTTGAGGCACGAGCCTTGGAATTCGTTCAAGGGCATTATCCAGTTTCTACAATAGTTTACGTAGAAAGTATGAAAATTATTCTTACCTCCAGGGTCCGGATCTCTTGCTGGGTTAGCTCGGCACTTGTCGAACATTGCGTCCGTAAACCCTCAAGTCTATCCGCCGAAACGTCGATCATAGACTGAATGGTCTCAATCATCTGAATTGCATCACGAGCTCTCTTTATTTCGTACTCGTTCTCTGCATCCATTACAAATATCACAGCACTATATACAAGCCACTAATCACTACTTATAAGTAAAAAACTCTCTATTCATTATAAAAAATGAATGCAAATATACAAAACATTGCAGGTGTTGTATTGCCGATACAGCGGCCATGTCCGAAGAAAATCTATATTCTTTATTCCTGTCTATACATAGTACACACTTTAAATCATAGATAATTTCATTTGACAGCTAATGATGATGATACAATGGCAACAAAAAGTTTAAAATCACTACGTTTTAATGGCAACATTGAAAAAATTGTTATGTTTAAATTAGAGATGAGCCGAATATGGATTTCACCGAATACGAATATTCGGCCAAAAGTTCGGTGAAACTTTTACCGAACCGAATACTCGGTCGAATATTATTCGACAGGATCACCTTGGTACGTATAGCCCGTTCGCGTTAATAAAATAGTGAGTCATCGTTTTCCGCCGGCCTGGACACGCCCCCAAGCCAATTAAAATGCAAGAAATTAGAAAGTCGAGTTCACAGTAACCAGTTGTAGTCAGGCCTTCGAACAAAACGGTTGTGTATTTTGGGTGTTACTCGTTCAACATTAAATTTTGAAACTGAATACCTCACCTATTCAAAAGAATAAAAGTGGATCAATAATCCATAGCGGAGATAGACGCGTAATTTACAAACTCCAAAAGCTCCGACAGAAAAGGTTAATTGTATTGCACTTTGGCAGCATAATAGCATTAATAGACGCTAATCGTTGGAAGAAGTGCTGCGACCACGTGATACGCGAAAAAATACCATGTGGAATTTGGACGACATCATGGAACTTTCAGAACAAAATTCTTTCATAATTAATGTAACTGGAGAATCTAGCGATACTGATTAGTGATTTAAGTAATTTTAAGGAAATTTGTTTCCATTACACTTAATTAAATGTTTGAAAAAATAAATTTTTTTACTCCACTGTGAATACACCTTTACCCTGTAGTTGCACTGATGCCTCACTATTTTCTTAACGCGAACAGACTATAGCCAATTTATGTCAAAACCTGCTGCCGTACATCGCGCGTGATTAGCGCCGGACCCTGCCCCTCGCTCCCCCGCTACACTTGACATGTTATTACATCATCTAGTACTGAGCAAATTGCCTGCATATGCTTATGTATTGACAATTTTGGTAAGAAAAAAAAAACTTCGTTGTCATTTATCCTTGGTCAAAATTAATAAATAAATAATAAAAATGAAATGATGAGAAACTGACGATCAAAGTAAAGGGAAATGTACACTTATGTAATGTAATGTGTCTTTTTTTGATTCCAGAAATATTTTATTAGGCTTTCTATTTGCTATAATTGGAAATATATCTACAGTGTCTCAAAAACAATACATTTCAAGTAAATTTAGCTCATAAAAATACTTTCAACAGTAAAATTATGAAAGGCATGGCATTACTCAATTCTTACATTTCAATACAGTGGACACTGAGTTCTACTTAAAAGAATGTTCGATGATTTAGCCGAATATTCGGCCGAAAACGATTATTCGGTAAAGCTGTCGAATATGCCGAATACCGAATATGAAACGACTATACGGCCTATCTCTAATTTACAGATGAATTAATTTTAATTCCATTCAGTTCCATTGCTACTAAAAAATAAAAGCTTTGAAATCATGCATTGTTAAAATGTTTTGTAAGCAAACTAAAATATTGTTCCGGCATCACCTGGCTAGGGTCTATTAAAGTATGGAGTGTAGAGGTAAGGTGAATAGAGACATTCCATTAAAATTCCAGTAAAAAGGTTTTCTTGTTCTCTACACTCACCCTACGAAACACAGCAGCATTACGCTGCAATTTTATGCTGGTATTCCTTGAGAGCGTGGTTCTGCCCCGGTTGAGCCGACTCCTTCGTGCTATACCAGTAACATAGCTGCAACGATATCATGACGTAGTTGCGTATTATACTATGTCTTAATTTAAAAATAAAAATAATTTTCTATTTTATGTTAATTGCAATATTTATCTTGACATTAAAAGAAATAAAATGACTGCCAGCATCCACGATTTTCAGTATGGCGTTGACTACACCTGCAGCTTTTTAAGGTATAGTGTCAGCGCCTTCCACAATGTATGTATTTAACGTTGCCAGGTCTAATGGGTCAAATATCAGGACACCAGGTAAAAATAATCGATAATTTGGTTTACAAACCTATAAAATAAAGAAACGGGCATTTTGGCCGCTACGAGTAATACTAGCCTTTTTGACTATTGTGTTTTATTATTATTATTATTTGGGAACTGAACGAATAATTTATCGTCCAAACATCGAAAAACTGCATATTCGTCTGTGTGCATTTTTCTTTTTCGGCAAATAGAACTTTTTAAAAGATTAGAAATTTTTTACACACTTTGTATTAGTCATTCAGACTCACTTTAATTTTATTCCGGAAAAATTTATAAATCTTATGAACTTACAATGCATGCACTTAAAAAAACCCACAAAAGCGGCATCATAAAATTAAAATAAAACATATTCAAACATAATCATATTAAAACCTCAATCGCCCAGATAAAATATTTGCATTGTACGCGAAATGTCACTTTATTTATTGAATACAATTGTGAGTACCTAGAAACGCTTAAAGAAATTGAACAGTGGAAGAACTAATCCTCAAGACTTGCGTTTTACTCAATGTACTTATCTCAACCACCAGATGTAAGTTCGGTACTGTACTAATTACTAGTAAAAGAACTAAATAATAAATAATGGTCGAATCGACGACGTCGATACGAAGCGTAGCTGGGCGGTATCAGTCGGCGAGAGAAAAGCCGAAAGAGCAAGAATAATGTCTGTATCTCACCTGTACCACACGCATAAATTTTAAACCTTTGATGCTGTCTATTTAATCCGAGTTTGGTGAGAAAATATAAAATGTTAAAGCTAAAATATTTAAATGATATTGTAATTATATAAATTATATCTGTGACCGGTTGCTAAGAGGGCCAAAGTACGTTTTTATTAAACAGTACAGTATTGTACAGAAGCACATATTTTATTCTATTAAACAGTATGGAAGTAAACATTACAATGGCCTTTTTAACCTAGTATCTTTTGAAAGACTATGAATAAACGTACGCCCTTTTAGCACAAACTTTCATATTTTTCAATAATAAGGCCTTAAAATCTCATTTCTTAAAAAACGTACTTTGGTCCTTTTAGCACCAGGTCACAGATATAATGTGTACTATGAAACTTATCGATCGAAGTACGGACTAAAGAGGTTAGCAAAAAATTGGGACATTTGGCATCTCAATCAGGGTGAATCGGGACGTGTCACCAGATCCCTGGAAATCGGAACGTCCCGGGCAAATCGGGACACCTGGCAACAATAATGTGTATAATCTATGCTACAATTCGGCCGTTCAGAGAATGCGTTCCTGACACCCATCAGTTAGTCATGACTAGTGACGGGTACAACATAACAATGAGTTCATTACCGTTCCTCCAAAATGAACCGCCCCGTTATTTTTAAGATTATTTTCGTTTTAAATTGGCGGAATCATTTAAAATTTATGTTTTAGTAATTTAAGTGGAAACCAAAAAAAGGTAATATTAATATAATAAAATTGTTTTATTTATTCTTTGTTACAAA
>DWHP01003751.1:0-13113 GCA_018247895.1 Parnassius honrathi
GACGCGAACTAGGGCCCTACAAATTTGCCACGGCCCGATATCCACTTGAGCTATTACGGTTACTAATAATGCGTCAAAATTTACCTTCTTATATTGTAGCAGTTTTTCATTGCCTGAAAACACGGACCAAAAGACATTTTCTAAATATGAATCCTAGCTAGATCGATTTATTGCCCCCAAAACTCCCTGGACACCAAATTTTATTAAAATCGTTGATGCCGTTTCCTAGATTCCGATTATATACATATATATGTACAAGAATTGCTCGTTTAAAGGTATAGGATTTCATTTGTGTACCTGTAGACGCCTTAAATTAAGGATTAGAATGGGTAAACTTTATGCCTTTTGACAGACTACTTGTCAACTCTGAGTGATTTGAAAAATTTATACAGAGAAAAATTGATTTGTATGATGTTGATAGAAAAGTGACACTTGTTAATGTAGTATTATATATTAAACATTTGTAGACAAAATATATTAAACAAATACCAGGTTATAGGATTTTATTTCTGTCTAGATGTGCGTCTGTTATGTACCACCCAGACGATCTTACCCATTCCTGCAGTCAAACAAGCAGTGCGTGTACTGCTGTCTCAGGTCTGAAAGGTTTAGAGAGCTAGTATAATTATAGTCTGCGAGACATTGCATCTTAGTCCTCAGAGAAGACAACGCATTCTGTATTATTCTTTTACTGCCTCGTTGGTCTAGTGGTTGTAGTAGTGCGACTGCTGATCATGAAGTCCTGGCTTCGAATTCCGGGTCGGGGGCCAAAAATCAATTATTCAGTTTTTCTGCCAAGAAATTCTCAGTAGCTGCCCGGAGTCAGGAAGTTGGCGGTGTCTCATGCCTCGGAAAGCACGTAAAGCCGTTGGTCCTGCGCCTGGTCTCTCTCCGGTCGTGTCGGTTTACCGTACCATCGGATTATGAGTGTGAGGGAATAGAGAGTGCACCTGTGCTTGCGCATACACTTGGGCAATATAATCCTGTCCTGCGCTGATAGCTAGCCTCCGTTGAGGCTGGCCATCAGCGCAGTGGCAGCCGCCGTTGCCGAAATCCGGTCTGGAGGATTATTATTCTTTTTTATTTGACGTCGATAGCAGCTATCCATGTATCGCAGTAGCCACTTAACGTCAGATGGACTGTAAGTTCGTTGTCACTTGATTTGTATGAAAATGCAGGATATTATTTAAAAAAAAAAACAATAAAATGTGTAGAATGTCAGATTGTTGGCCATTTCCGAATTTGTGAAAGACAATTCTCTATTTTACGTGGTAGTGCCATTTTACGTGGTAGAGCCATGCTGCAGCTATATCATGGTTACTCTACCGGTAGAAGCTCATGCTCTCACAGAGCAACGTAAAATAGTAGCTCAATGTGTTTCCTATAGCAAGTAGAGAACCGGAAACCCTTTTTAACGAAGCAGGCCATCTTCGTCATTAGGAGTGTCAACGCATCTGCATTTTGATTCCTATAAAAGAAAATAGATGTAGATGTCTATGGGTCACCCCAGCGCTATCAGGTGAACTTAGTCACACTTCTTTATAAAAAAATAAATATTTGCTTGTTTTTTTTAAAAGTAAACTTGCAATAACTACAGTTTTTTATGAACTTATAATGACTGCTATTTTTTCCCAACCTCGGAAACACGCCACCCTAGGTTAATTAAATAAAATGGCCCCTACACTATGATCACGCGACCGTTATCTTCAAACAATCTGACCGAAGTACAATTTCATCGGCTTTTCTTTATGTTTTGGCGATTAATATGCGTACCAGGATTATATTTAATATGAATATATGACACAGTTATTTAAAAATAAAGTCGTTTGCAGCTAATCTAATTTTTAGGAGGCAAATGTTATTTTGCGAAGTATTAATTTAAATAAAATACTAATTGCGTGTAAGCACGCGTAAGCTAAGTATATCACTGAAAATTTTACCTCTATTGTTTTCTAAAGTTATAATAAAAGAATGCTCGTTTTTTAATCTAAATATAAGTGCGAATATTATAATTACTATTTGGGGTATAAATGTAATTTTCTCATCTGGTTACGCTGTGTACATATATAAGAGAGAATTATAAATATACATCAAATATTAAATATAATAAAATATATAAATAAAAATACATAAATATATAAAACCCAACCGTATGGAAGCCCTCAGCAGGGTAGACCAAACGGCCGAGGGTTAGGGAGAAAGGGAGAAACCGGCGGACGATGCGGGCATTATCAAGGAGCACCGCCTTCTGCATTGAGCCCTGAGCGCTCCGTCACGGAGCCCTAGATCTCAGATGACTGACTTTGTCCGTTTCCAGAAACGACTACAGGAATAATTTCGGTCGGCAGACCACCCCACATGTCGGTCATATCATGAGCCAGTTATACAGATATTTAGTACGCTGATCCGTTTCGGCTTTCACGGGGTTCTCGTCATACGGAATGGTCCTGTCTATGATGATAGCTCGGTCCCCGTAGAGCCGGGCGCGGTCATTTTCGAGCACGGCTTCCGGCAAGCACTTGTAATAAGGCAATTTTCGATCCACGAGACCGTATTTCAGAGCGAGTTCCTGGTGTAGAATCCTGGCTACTAGGTTGTGTCTGTGCAAATACTCAGAGTTATAAAATCCTAAAAGTAATGACGTAGACACAAAGGGCTAATTTTTCAATAATCACGTAAAGGTTATTCATAAAATAAAATATAAATTAATAATATATTGTTTTAATTTTGTATTCAGCAAGGTTATCATTTAGCTTAGTTTAGTTTTTGAATGAAACGATACTCGATGATCATTATATAGGATTACTTTCCGCATCGCGGACGCTGTTTAAATACATAAATTGCACCAGATCGAACATCTAGACCCAGAAGAATTATTTGTAGACCACACCAATACTTGTTCCGTGCGAGATGTGTACCTTCAGGTCATAGCGCCACATACACATTATATTATACATTCAGGATACTGCGTTGCCGTCAGAGGGCCCGTCAGAGGTAAAAGATAATTTATTTTATAGAATGCAGTTTATCTTAATGGCCTTAGCGCCAATTTTTCAGTCTTTATTTAAGAGGCATCCATCAAATAAGACATTCCATCAAACCATGATATTCGGAAAATATCTGAAGTAATTTGGAGGAGGATCACCCAGGATTGGAAAGCGTGACAAGCTCTAGGGGAGGCCTTTGCGGAAACGTAAAACGATCACAATACCGGTGACAAATGTCAAATAAATCATGAATATATTTAAATTTAGGTTACTCTATTTATTACCTACGGTGCTTTTTTTTCATACGAATGTTTTGTAAGATTGTTTCTATTATTATACACCAATTTGTTTGATCTGTAATAATTTATTATTATACATCAAATAAATTGAAACCTAACTGAATATAAAATTGAAACCATTTAACTATTATACCTATAAATACAACTTTAAAATTCAAAAAAAAGTATTTCATCCTACGATTACATTTTGAACTGAGGATTGTAAAGGCGGCCCTTAGTAATACAAACGGAACGAAGGCTTCCTTGTTGGACAGCAAACCTACTGAATATAAATTAACGCTTAACTTAGAATTGAAATATTGATCACACTTATGATCAGATGGCTCGAAATAACTTCGTATTAATTTTAAACTTGAAATAATGAAGGTATAACAAAAAGCGACAGCGCTAACATTTTATATGGATACCTATATTTCTCGCGGTTAGGACATTAAAATTAAATTGCAACTATTTGGTTTCATTACAGAAACGTCACTTTTTACACTAAAGTGCCGACCATTGTACCCAATCTTTAATGTAAAAGTCAAGGACTCAATTATAAAGAGTGTGAGGGTAACTTACTTAGGATCGAGCAAAAATAATAGTAAAATTCTTGCATAATTGGGTGTCGATGACAAATTAATTCATTTATTGACACATGGATGATTTATGTTATTAAAAAAGTTTTGACTATAATGTAGCTTATTCGCCAAAGAACCTGTAAGTTATTTATTTTATTTAAGGTTCTTTGACGAATAAGTTCCTGACTCCTATGTTTGAATGCCAACTGGAGCCAATAAAGGTGAAACGAGCGCACCTGATAGTAAGTAGATGCCCCGGTATCATTTCATCATAGACACCTATATCTACCTTCGATTAGGAATCTAAATGTAGAAGCACTGTTACTTCTGAAGACTGGTATCGTACGAGACGTGAAAGATTCTCCAGTTCGCGTCATTAGCCATAAGAAACATAGCAGTATTATTCCTGCTATTTTGCGCTTGTTAAACCACGGAGTTATTTGAAAAATATTAGTTTCTTTCTTTATTGAAAGCCCTGTAATAACCGACATATTTTGCAAAATTTCATCCATCTATCCGTTCATTCATTACAGCTTATATAATTCTACAGAACATATACGAGTATATCCTTCCCTATAGATTGCCTCATAGAGGGGATTTTCATATAGTTGCCACGTTTGGCGTGCGGGTTGGCGAACGCAGTTTTTATTACTTTGTGTTACTATCAGGATGATGCTGCTGCCAAACCACTATGTCAGCTTTCCTCTGTCGCCTCTTACGACATCCACGGGGCGAAACTCATGTGTTATATTTACTATAATAATCTCTATATTTACAAACACGTTGTTGTCCGTTAATTTCGCTAAAAATCGAAAACGGCTCGAACGGTTTTGATGCAATTTTTGTGTGTATTTGAGTAGATCCCTGGATACTTTAATCTTACAATCTGACCCGGTAGGTGGCGCAGTTGTCGAGATCCAGAAACCAACCGTGTGAAGCCGGAGCGTATAACGCTAGTCTTAAATAATTTTATGTAAAGTACGGACATTGGTAAATTTTTAAATGCCAAAGACATTTCTAATGAATGCATTGACCATTACGAGCTATAACATTGATATACTACGAATTAAGCGTAAATTCATTTCGCATCGAACAACTCTGTATGTTTATTATGTTTATAAAAAAATATTTAGACCGGTGAATAAATCGATAAACCACAAGCGTTAAGTAGGTATCATTCCTTGAAATGAAATTCCTTATTTCACTGTTGCATAATGTAATAAAAAAACGGCGGGTGTGAAATAATATTCTAAGTTGGGTTTGTTAGTTTTACAAACATACTAATGATTTTTTATATTTATGTAATGAAAAACATAGTTTTCAAGCTGGGTGCCATTTTTATCTAATTTCCTCAGTTATAAAGGCCAACGCTCTTGAGGTTTTCTGAGTACCTACCTATCTATACAATGATGTACGTTATTCCAAAAAATGTTTTTAGTTTACTTTTAAAATCAAAGTAGCAAACGAAGATACAGCCTATAGGATGGTAAGTGCACACCGTGACCTATTTCTGTCACTAAACAGCATTTTGTACATTGCTGTGTTATATCTGAAGGGTATAGAGAGCAGTAACTACATCTTATTCCTCAGACGAAATAACAAATCTGTAGCCCTTTTTTGCTGTTAGTAGAATGTACCCATGGGCTCCAGTAACCAAATACCACCAGGTACGCTGTAGAATCATTCTTCACTTCAGCATTTTAGAAAATAATCTTATAAGTTCGTTCGCACACTATATATTATGGAACTCTAAACCTTTTTAACGTGGTAGAGCCACGCTGCAACCATGCCGTGGATGTAACGTGAACTGGTCGGCTCGACCGGGGTAGGACCACGCTCTCACAAAGTACCAATAGCAGCCTAATGTTGCTGTTTTCCGTATAGAGTATAGAGAACCGGAGACCCTTTTTACTAGAGACGAGACATTCCAAGTTAGTACTCAAGGATGACAACGTATCTGCATTTTGACTCTTAATCGAGGGTAAATGTAAATGCCTCTGGACTACAGCATCCTCCCGACATAAGGTGGTCTGTGTGTTCGATTGTCACACATGTTTTATAAAAAAAGACGCAATAAAAATAAACCTATTCATCCTTCAATCAGGGCATCCTTCAGCACCTTCCAATACAGGTGCATAAGCACCAAAAAAGGGAATCAACAGATGTTTGATATCTGGATCTACAGCAGCGCCACCTACTTGAAATGAGCACCTGTAACCTTCGCGGAAGTGCAAGCAATATGTTGACAAAGTTTTACCGCAATCTGATGAACGGTATGGCAGCGCATAAAATACGAACAAACAAAAATTAGTTTTCATATATTGGATAATAAAATTCCACCGTCATAAAATTAAACAAATTTAATTTACCTGCTTACGCCAAACTATTGATGTCACACAATATAAAGTGCTATCGAATGAAATGACGAAATATAATTTAAAGCTAATAATATTATCATTTAAAACGAAAAGCCTTAAAAAACAAATAAACACCCAAAAGTAAAAATTAAATTATAAAGTTCGACATTAGTATTCATTATCAATTGCTTTTCGACACTGTTCAACGTTGATTTATTAGAGATTTATGAAAACTTGGAAAATAAATATCGTTGGGTTGCCTCTAACTTATAAAAAGAACAACCATGGGGATGAAAGTTTCTAGAGTGGCGGCCTAGTATCGTTATGCGAAGTGTTGGGCGGCCTTATACACTGGTTAGAGATGCTAAAAGTAAATCGATACAGTTGACTCAAATTCGAACTTTATAGGAACTGTATTACGAGAACTATATTTGGGGTGAGCTATGTTCAGTAGTGGACTTATGATGGTCCGTAATTATGATCGTGATAAAAATGAAACAATACTTGTAACACCCCAGCTTGTATAAAGAAGAAGTGAAGTTATTCTATACTATATTCGTCCCACTGATAAACGCAAGCCTCCTCTTATTTTTCAGAGGGTTGTTTATTTCGATATACAATAGAACATAATTATTATTATTCGTGTTACTAACAATATCCTCCAGACCGAATTTTGGTCACGACGGCTGGACTCAACGAAGACTAGCCATCTGCGCAGCGCATGATCTTAGTGCACGAGTGTATATGCGCGGGCACAGGTGCGCTCTCTATTCCCTTGGTCTAATAGTTACTTAATATTATAAATGTGAAAGTATAATATTTGGTTGTATATTTGTCCTTTATTCGTGCTTGCATGTCCGAACAGATTTTAATGAAATTTAGCATTGCAGTCGATTATTATGTCATAGAAAGGGATGTAAGATACTTTTTATGACAGTTACTACTAAAATTTAATTTAAACCGGCTAAAGTGGGCGGGCCAAACTCTCTTCTCTTTAATGCTCTGCAACTTTTATGAAAATCAACACGTCATTCGAAGCAAATAATGCAATATATTTACAGAAAAATTATTTTTGCGACCTTTAAGACACGAGATTGTATGAGAATTTTGAAAGAACTTAAAAATGCGAATTATTATATATTAAAAAATCGTAGTAGAGCGACGCTGCAACTATATTATAGTTATAGCATTATGTAGTTCGACCGGGGTATGACCACGCCCTCACAGAACAGCAGCGTAAAATAGCAGCTTAATGGTGCTGTGTGTATGGCGAGTGTAGAGAAACGGAAACACTTTTTACTGGAAACGAGGTATTCCATCTTAGTCCTCACGGCTGACAACGCATCTGCATATTCATTCTTAATCGAGGACAAGTGTCCACTTACCATCAGGTAGACTGTGTGCTCGTTTATCACCTTATTCTATAAAAAAAATTACTGATAAAAAGCTACATGATTTACGAATGTCACACATATATTAGGTTATATATTTTTAAAATTCATGTCAGATATATAATCGGGATATCGGAAACGGCTCCAAAGATTTTCGTAAAATTTTGTGTCCGGGGGGTTTCAGGGGCAATAAATCGATCTAGCTAGTACTCATTTTTAGAAAATGTCATTTTGTCCGTGTTTTCAGGCAATGAAAAACTGCTACAATATGGTTAGAATAAGAAGGTAAATTTTGACAGCGAGTTAGTGATAATAATAGCTCAAAGGGGTATATCGAGCGGTCCGGAAATCGTAGTACCCTTGTTCGGGTCGTGTCTTCGGCAAGACTTATTTCCTTTTTTTTTTCAAGTTTCCTTCTTTTGTGAGAATATCTATTATTTCGAGCCTCTTTTTAGTGATGTTTGTAAAACACGAAAAACGTACCTAATTAAAGTAATTGCACTCATGATTTTTTATTTAAATAACCAATTCAGTTTTTTCTATTATGTCGGTAAGATCGAAAAATATCATTCATATTTCATTAGTATATAATTTGTATCTAAATATTATTTCCAAATAACACGATTACAAAAAAAAACCGTGTAATGCTCGGTCATCCAGGTACTAGATGATATTGTATAATATATGATGTAGGTAATATAGAAAGTCACTTATGCTTTTACGTAAAAACTAAAATATTTAGTTTTATTACAAAAAAATGTCCTTGAAATATACACAAAAACTTACAAAGATTACTTTTATGCTAATTATACTATATTATGCTTATTCTTTTGATATAGGTACATAACTACAATTATAATAGGTATATAATTTTAACGCTGTCTTGGCTCTCCATCAATGGTGTCCGCACCTGCGACGTATGGAATGTTTATTTACTAAGCCAATTATTTCAAGTCAGGCGACTCGAGGCTGCCCTGTGATTTGAGATTCATTATATCAAATGTTTGTACGCTCGAAATGTGTAATGTAAACGGTATAATATTAAGACTGATTGACTGTTATGACTTTTAGATGTGGTCTAGCGAATAGCAAACCAGTCTACTGAGACGTAAGTGTTCAATTCTCGACTGTCTGCTAAATTTAAATAAAGTAATTTTAAAGTAAAATGACAGTCAATATACGTCTCACCGCTGGGCATAAGCCTCCTTTTATTTCTAAAAGGTATTTTGGAGGAGGAAACGGTCCTCGAACGATTTTTAATTTCTTAATCCAACAGGTTTCCTCACAAAGATTTTTATCGTGGAGCATGTGGTAAACCATTCGTTCTCGATTAGCTGTCGTTAAGTGAAATTTTAAGGAAAGCTCCTGAGATGCCTCGAGCCATGAACAGTTTTTTTTTATTTTTATATATTATGTCATGACTAAAATTCAAAGTGCGGTTACACCTAGCTACAACTTGATGCAGCCAATTGCAGTTTGGTCACTTTCGGGTATAACGATTTTTTTTGCAATATAAATTTCGGAAAATTATAAAAATTATAACTACAAACTTTTCCAAAAATATGAAAGCACGTATAAAATTGTATTACACACAGTAGGTTAACTATGACTTCTATCGTCATAAATTATTCGGACAAATCCACATCGGGGGCGCCTAGCGTAATCGCATGTGTAACCTTACTTCGGCTTTTAGACGTAACACATGAGAAAGTATATTTTAGGTCTTAAAAATCACATAAACTTAAAGATACTTTTTGTAAACAACAAAGGACGCATTACGAAACGGTGATATTACTAATGTAACCAACCTGTATGTTTCTGAATGCAATTGCTTTAATGTTGAAATGAATTACAGACTATAAATACTTAAGTCACGAACGAATCTATTTGTGAAAAAACGGACAGTGCTCTACCGCGTAAATAATGTTTACCTACAAAGTCTTAAAGAAGATTGGAAATAGGTTTAAATTTCGATAAATACTTCTTTTTTTATTTAGATCGGTAAATTTTTGGAATAATTTTCAAACAGATGTAACGATAAATTCCAAAACCTTATCAGCTCTTAAACGTGGAAAACGACGTCGATTGCTGCAAACTGCTTCAAAATCGGTTAATGCGTTAAATAGAAATCGATGTCGTAAAATTTCGTAAAAAGTATTTTTTTACATAACTTGTGAATTTAAAATCTAATCGTGTTTTTCTATAATATATTTTATTTTTGTTCTTAAATTATTTCGTCAATTGCCGCCAATAACATTAAAATTGTTGATCCGTTCGAAAGTTATCGTTGTCATAAAAATTCAAAAAAGTGTTTTTTTTAACAATTTCGAAATTTTTTCTTGGATCGTTTTTGATGTAAGGAAGTAACTATTAGTTCGTAAAAATATTTGCCGAATGTTTTGATATCGAACATAGCGGGAAGTTCTAGGGATGGCCTGTAGGGTCAACAGATTTGTTTTTAAATATCCCTCAACGCTAAAAATTTTGAGGTGATAAATTATACTTTTTACAGAGAAACTGCTGGCTTGCTCTTAGATACACTTACCTTAGATTACTGTCTTGATTTCAGCTGAACATTTTCGATGACTCTAAGAAGAGTTATCTGAAAATAAAAATAAAACAACGTGTTAAAATTTAAATTATCTAATTAATATTTATATAGATATTATACAATTAAAGATAGGCTTTCGGTTTATGCCACAGACTAATATATATGTATTTATAATATATATGTACTTAGCATCACAAAGAGTGAGGAACGTACCATAGAGTTAGTTAGCTAGTTTATTTTACATAATATGAAATACTTATAACTAGTCGACTTACGTGGCTTCTACAGAATATCAGTGCTGCGGTAATTTGTTTTCGATTAATGATTGCATTTTCTGACTAATTAAGAAATAAAGGATACGTATTATATTTTATTCCAAAGTTTAAGGTACATACATTTTTGATGTGATTGAAAACAATTAAAACTGCGGCTAATGAGGACGTGAGTAACTATCAAACTTTACCAGTCTCTGGCGATCGAGTTCTGGTAGAAAATTATCCAGAACCACTGAAAGCGCCGTGTTGGGTTGAATTTATATTTAGTATGTTTACTGTCACGTGGGTGCCGTAATATGGGAAATGCCAAAAAAATCTAACACATTCCGGTTTATAGCGTCGTAGCTATCTTTTTAATAATCTGTGTTTATGGTTTATGATATCGAGATGGTAAGATTGTTTTGGTATAAACAGAATCGTCTTACCTAACGCCGCTTAAGACACTCACATGACAAAACGCCACCGCTTACATACACGATACGTGTATGATAATAATTACAACCTACAAAAGTTTACTGCAGAACATAGGCCTTCCCTATACGTTGCTTCATAGGAGGCGATTTCGCTATAGTTGGCACGCTTGGCAGACGGATTAACAAACGCAAAGTAACCGTGTAGTTCCGGTGTGAAAATATCCGCTACCCCGTATTATCCCGTGGGTGTCTTAAGAGGCGACAGAAGGTAACAGAAACTGGGGATGGGCGGAGACGTCTTCCTGGTGAAACTCAAAATAATGTTACGCGCCACAGTTGATGGCACTAGCGCCATCTAGTATCAAGTATCAGAAATGGGAGTGTCAAGATATTTCTAGAACTCGCCCAACAACGCCATCTAGTAACGAATGGAAGAATTAAGCTTTCTAGAAAAGACCACACTCAATCTTTCTGCACTTAGTCGGTCGTGACCGGTATTATCCGGAACATTCTGGATGTTTCAGCGGAAAAGGGCTTTTTAAAGCCGCTGAGAGTCCCGATCAGGGAAGTATTGAATTTGTTGATACAAGCGAAGCTTCGGAGCGAAATATAGTGAACTAAAGTGATCAGTGTAATTAATTATTGGTGTGTTTCAAGTTTTAATTAGTGTGCGGTAAAAAAAACGGTGCCAATTTTGGTAATTTAATCGGCAGTTTTTAATGTCATGAACCCTAAGCTCGTAACAATAATAAAAAATTATGTATGATATCATCTCTACAATGTACATTTGACGACTCCATAGCGCATTAGCATAGCATTACGCAGCATCGTTAAAAGCTGCGAGTTCATTTCTGACACGAAAGAAGTATTTTCTAAATTCCAAGTAAATTTTTCGGGTCTCGGTGTACGACACCTCCAAGGTACAAGAGAGAATCTAGTATAGGGGGTCCTAGTAACGGTTTAAAAAAGGAAATTATAGTATATATGTTTGTTGCGTAAGTTGTACTCAATAGATAAGTAGCCCCAAGCAAGTCATGTCTTTAGAATGTACAGGTAGTTAACTTAAATACCGCCTTACCGTAGCCGTAAAGCAAATTTCATTGCGAAATTCTTATACTTCACGGATTAGTATTGAAATGGGGTTCTTAGAAACAGAAAACTTGTAAGTACCGTGGAACAGTGGTCAAAATTTGACTTCTATGGTAGAATTTTAGTGATGTCTGACTTCTGCGAAATCATTACAATGGTAAACTTGAAAATAGTTTTTTAAAATAGTTCTTAAAACTTTGAAAATAGTTTTTTTTAATTTGTAAAATTGAGGTAACCGCTTTTAAAAAAAATGCTATAGCATTGGATGACAAACAACCACACAGTTCACCTGGTGGTAAGTGGATGCTGTGGCCCATAGACATCCACATTTACCCTCAATTAAGAATCACAACGCGGATGCGCTGTCATCCTTGAGCCTTGAGTAATGAATGCCTCGATTCCAGTAAAAAGGGTCTCCGGTTTACACTCACCATAGGAAACACTGCAGGATTACGCCGCTATTTTAATACGGTATTACGTGAGAACATGGCCTTGCCACAGTCGAGCCGACCCGTTCGTGCTGCAACTATAATATAGCTGCAGCGTGCTCTACCACGTAAAAACATCTGGGTAAATGACTACTGCAGTCCCTGGATATCTAATATCGACTTCAAACCAAGAAGGCAAGCGTTTTATTATCACCCCTGATGATTAAGATGAAGTTCCTCATAGACCGTAATAATATTGACTTCTAACCAGAAATACCCTTCTAACCAGAATACATCTGCTTGGTTGACAAAGGTTAATAAGATGGTTTGGGAGTGCACCGGCCTAGATTTATAGGCAGAAGAAGAATCCTATAACACATTTCTCAACTATAATATATAAAGGTCTTGTAAACATATACTCGTATAATGTAACCATCTTAGCCTACCCATATCTGATGAACATTTATATTTAAAATCGAAGGTACGTCAAGTCAATTCACGAACTTGACACGACATCTATGCTTTTAAGTTAAATTTCTCAGGATTTCTCTCTAAGTTTTTCCTTCCTCGGCGAATATAAATTACAATTTACAATTTTATTTGCAGTGGCGGTAATTGAAGTCACGTGATTCATTCAATAATTCATTCACCGAATAAATCGGTGATTTAGATTACAATTTACAATTTAACCGTGTAGTGGCGGTTGAGAATATCCACTACCCCATATCTTCCCGTGGGTGTCGTAAGAGGCGACAGAGGGAGA
>DWHP01003752.1:0-13113 GCA_018247895.1 Parnassius honrathi
GGCTCAGGACCGTGCTTTGTGGCGTACCTTGGGGGAGGCCTATGTTCAGCAGTGGACTTATGAAGGGCTGTAATGAATAATAATGAATGAATCTAACGCCTACACAACACAGTACACGTACCCAATATCCGATCAGACGCCTTTTACGACACACTTTAGTATTGTTGTCCTGCATAGATAGTGGATCTGTAAGTCTCACGTTGATATAGGACGTGTGCTTTTAAAGAAAGAAGAAAGATGTGTGTTTCGGCATCACTAATTGTACGCAGCACCTCGTTTCCTCGTTTATTTTTCTTTGTTGGTCTATTTCAAATCCTCATCACAAAACGTTGCAATGAGGGCGTTCACGACGATTTCTGTCTTCTGGGAATGAGGTGAAATATTTGACGAAATTCATAAAGAGAGGGCTTTGAGCTCAAAGAGAGAGTGTTGAGTTAATTTGTTAGGTAAATATAAGGGTTAATGAAAGTTTTTGAAATATTAGTTATAATTATTTTTATATTTACGCGAATGCTACACATGAAATAAAACTAATTTTGTGGATTTTATCGCGTTTAACTACCTTTGACTCTTACATATTATTTTTTATTACATATCTAAACAACATTAGTTATATTTTTAATTGATTGATTGAAGTTGTTGTTTTTTATCTTTATTAGGTGTTAAATAATATGTTGTTCTTGACATAGTTAAGTGTAATGCACTGATATAATTTTATTATTGCTGTTGTTAATAGTACTAATGAGTTAATTAATTGTACAATAACTTCCTTATAATAATGCATATATTTTAATATAAATAAATCAAATTACTTCACAACATAAAGTAATGTACGATACTTTAAGAGAATGTTGTTTGCGCCCGTAATTGAAGTAGCACTTTGTACGTTTTTTTTCTTTTTTGTTTTTCTGATGTTTTTGCATATACTTTGTTGGTGCAATAAATAATAAATAAATAACAATTAAATTAGTAATGGGTAGACCAAAGTACGGATATTCCTAAAAGTTTAAAAGAAACTAACGACATTTGGTCGGCGTAAAATTGTTACCCGTTATTAGTGCTAACTGCTAACTTTCCAGTTTATTTAATGTCTGTTGCTTTCTTCATAGTCGTCTCGTTTCCTAATCCGTTTACGGGCGCGAAGTGAAGCGACGCGGCGAGGTGCGACCGCGCCCCGCAAGTCCCGGCGCAGGTATCGAACTTTACAAGCTGTATGATTTTAACTAGGACTGACGTGACCACGTTCAACGCTCGGTTTTTTGTGTGGCGTAAGGCATAAGAGCTTGATATAATATTTTTTTACTGTTCTTCTAATTTATCTTTCTGTGTTTCCACACTGACGACAAGATTTTGATCATATTAACATGTAGTAGTGTCCTTAGGGTGTCCTTAGGGTAGTGTCCACTACCCTATATGATTCCGTGGAGGCTATAAAGGGTGATAAAGTAAAACTGAAAAATAAAATCGGCAGCAGCGTCATACTGATGGCAGCTCAAAATAACACTAAAACTGCATTTGTCAACCCGGCTGTCCAACGCGATAGCCATTGGAGTTATCCTTTCCAGCAGGCAACCTATGAAGGAGTCCGATGTTCTGCATTGTTATTTTGATAGGTTTTTTTTTATAAATAAGTATGACAAATGAGCGCACAGTACACTCGATGTGTTACTGTGGCCCGTAGAGCACATAGATATATACGTCTATCCTCAATTAATAATCAAAATGCAAATTAATGCACTGTTACACTGTAATACTACCACGTAAAAATGAAAGTATGAATGTACAGCGTGTTTTATTATACAACGTAACGTATACAAGTCCCACTGCTTTCGTCATTTACTTGGATTAGCTTGAACATGCGCGCGCTTATCACACATAAGCTCAAAGATACATTAAACGCCAAAATGTTTATACTTAAACTCAGCCCAAAGCTTGATCACTGATAAATTCTATCAATAACAGACGCGAGAGTTGTTAGGCGCCTTCAGTAGTGTTTACTTCGTCAAAAGTGCAATAAGAGGTTTACTTCAACTTGACTCCTTTGGGTTTCGTCATTCCGGCCACTGTTTATTACAGTTCTTTATTCTTGTTTTTAAAAATATGTAATATAAGATTTACTAAGTTATGCCAGTCACGCCCACTTGTAACTTACTTACTTACTTACTTTTACTCAATAGTTTTTATTGTATTTTACTACGTTTTATTACGTCGCTTGTTTGTCTGTTCGTCGTTCCGGGTGAAATCTCGCAACTCAAATTAATTGCGGTTCCCGATGATCTAGGCACTTGAAATCTTGAACACTCGAATGAAGAAAACGGTTTCTTAATTTTTTTAAACAAAATGCAAAAAATCATTTGTTTAGAATTTAGTTACGTAGTTTTAAGGTGATTAGTTTATTACTTTTAACTCACTTCAAAGAATAACGAGGTACTTATTTCGACTATATGTTTTTGTGTATGTTACACAATATCTTTGTCAATTATGAACCAATTTTAATGATTATTTTATTTAGTGACATATAAAATTGGAGAAAACCTCTTCCCCAGAAGGTAGAAAAATAGGGGATATAGTAGGATGCGGTTGCTACTTTGAGTACACTCATAAAGATCAAAACTTAAATTTGTTGAAGAGTAGGCACAAGAACGTAAAGTAAAATTACAACCTATTTACATCTCATAGCTGGTCACATGCATCCTTCATCTCTGAGGGAGTTTTGGTGCAATGAAATATCTGACGCGCTACTCTAATGCATGTAGCGGACTTTACATGGATTTTTTAAAAATTTCTTAGTCACACAGGTGATAATCTCCTTTACCGCCGAGCATGTAGAAAATCGGCGCCTGAAATTCTAGTTAACAATTTCATTGGTGGCGGCGGTGCTCAAACCTAAGTTCTTCACGTACTGCAAATTCTACAATGAGCGCACAGCTCTTGAGCGACCACGGCGCCGGCCGCCGCAGCTGTCTCCGTCGCAGAAGCTATCAAGAAAATAAAACCGTGACCTCAGAAGCAATTATGTAGGAATTATTTTATTCCTTTCAGTTTTTTTTTAACTTTTTAAAGTACATATTTTCACAAAGGATTCGGGTTGTCAGCGTACTAGAAATCAAGTCAACACCTGGTGCACGGTCTGCCATATATCTTATCACCTCACATTTGTTGGTGACGCGTTTTTATAATTCTTAGCGTATTATTTTACCACTTTTTACCTTACAAATTATCTTATAATTAATTACTTGCTCACTTTCTCGTAATGCTTGACGTGTTGTCGCAAAACTTTGTCACAAGGTGCATTTCTGCTTGTGTAGCTATTATATTGCCCTGTCCAATTTGTTGGTTACTTATTTATATGCCGTGAGTACACCGGTTTCAACTTTTGACAGGTGTTTGTGTGATCCGACTTGTTAAACTTTATAATTTAATCGTCGGGACGTCTTTTAGTTATTGAATTATTTTAAATAATATTGTCCGATAGATGACGCTTTAATCAAAGTATTAACAGATTCCATGTTTGTATAGAATACATGTGACGAAGGAACACATCGTCCACCTGATGGTAAGTGGATGCTGTGGCAGATACATCAACATCCATCCTCGATTTGGAATCAAAATGCAGATGCGTTGTCAAATCTGTGGACTCAGATAGAATGCCTTGTCTCCAGTAAAAAGGGGCTCCGGTTCTCTACTCTCACCATACAAACACTGCATTATTAAGCTGCAGTGTTTCGTATGGTGAGAGATATTCTATCCCTCCCCGGTAGAGCCGACCCATTTGCGCTACAACTATATAGCTGCAGCATGGCTCTACCACGTATAAAATTCGTTGTATTAATAACCAAAATAACATGTTATTAATATCACGTTGGTTTAGTTCACGTAAGAAACTCACAAAATCTGGACCCGATAGGTTTGTGGTAGATGGGTATGGTCGAATTGTAATTAAATTTTATATTTACTTTGTAAAAAGTCCGGAGTGAATTCAAAGTAATATTCGCCACAACACCTATCGGCAGGCACGGAATATGTTTGCCGGGCAGCTGATAATCTTATGTATGTGTTACGGCTAATGTTAGAGTAAATTATAAACTTAGGATACTCGGCTAAAAATAAGGTCTGGTTTTAGGAGTAGGCTAATGTTATCAATTTGTTTATATAACAAGTGATTGTTATTTTGATTTTGTACTAAAAACATTTAATATACGTTTTTTATGTTCTAAATGTTCTATGATATGTTTAACATTGCAAGTCCACTCGGCAAATGCTCGATGTTTGAGTTGCAAGACTCCATTCGGTACGACAGACCAACAGACAGAGAAACAAGAAAGTGACGTAATTAAAACGTGGTAAAATGGTTCGCGGCTTTGGGGAAGCCGTCTTAGCCGCACCTTAACCTACTGGAGACCGGCGACACCTAGTTTTACAAAAACTAAAACTACACACTACTTGGTTGAACTTAGGTGTATTCAATGTATTCATTGCTAAAGTATTTCTTCTTCTTTGTATTTTATTCGCACAAAGCCGCGAACTTTTTTATTTTTATACAATACTAGCTGGCAGCAGCGATTATAATTGTGGAAAAATCGTTTTAAGTTTGGAAGAGTTTTATTGTTTAATTAGGGAATGATAATACATTCAATAAAATTGAATGATTTGCATATGTTTCAAATAATTGTCAGTACGGTACGCGCACCACCCACTGTAAGTTAATTGTACTATGCCTGTTATAACCTTCGCGCAAGTGCATACAATAAATTGACAAATTTTTACCGCAATTTGATCAACGGTATGGCAGTGCATAAAATACAAACAAACAGACATTACTTTTATAATATATTAGATAAGCTTATTAGGACGACAAAAATAACATTGCCTACGCTTAAAACTAAACCTATGTGTGTTTAACCGGCTATTATAGTACTGTTGATGAATGTTGACATTCTTCAAATAATTTCGAGAACAAACAAAATATTTAAGTTCTTTCATTAAGTTTAATACATGTTAAATATACACATGATTAACACCATTTGTAATTTAAACATATATTTTATAAATATTTAAATAATTAAAAAAATTTAATTATAATCGGATCAGAATCGGAAACTCATTTGCATCTATGTACTCGAAAACTCCGCTTTGAATAACTAAGTTTACGTAATTTTTCACCATTGAACACCTCAGTGCTCCCGACTCGTGACCATTGGTATTGCAAATCTTTTAAAACGGGAGTTAAAAACAAGAAGAATAAATAAAATATAAAGATTTTATTTCATTTAGAATCTAGTGAAACGAAATGAAATGAACTTTGCTTATTTCTTCGACGTAAGAAAATAAAATTTCAATCCAGAAAAGAAAAGAAATAAGATGATTATGGGTGAGCTGTTAAGAGCAAAAACATAATCCATTCCGTTCATCTATTTCAGCCTATAAAAATCCAGTGCCGAATGTAAGCCTCCCCATAGATTTCCTCAATGGAATGATTTTGCCATAGTTAAAAGACTTCGCAGACGGGTTGATATCCACAGTTTTTTATAATTTTGAGTTGCCATCGTAAGGTGCTGCTGGCTCGCCTGTTTCGGTTTCCTTCACATCTTACGGCCCACGGGATTATATGGGGTAATGGCTATTTACATTACCACTACTTGGTTAATTAATAATAATAATCATCGTCATTGCTGCTGCTGAACAAGGAAAGCCACAAAGCACTATTATTTATTTATCTATTTACTCTTTATTGTACACCAAAATATTAAACATCAAGTACAGTTAAATCTAAATTAGAATATGTACAATAGGTGGTCTTAGCACTCTGAAAGCGATTTCTTGCAGACAACCTTTGCGTAGAGAACTGATGTAAACAAAAGTTAAAATAGAGGGGGACGTACAAAATAATAATCTGGAACTACTGATGACAATGACCTGAGTTTTCTTAGGATTAATCGTTAAACCATAACATTTACTCCAGTTCGAAATACAAGTCAGATCAGCGTTAATAGTGTCAACTACTTTAGACAGATCTTCAAGAGAGGACTGAGTATAGATTTGGAGATTATCAGCATACAACCTTGTTTGAGACTTTGTTGACTTTTAATAAAATTTTCAGCAGTCTTTTTTCGTTTCTCGCTTTGTAAAATAGATTAATATATGCTTTTGTTAAAGTAAACTAATGAAACATAACACGTAAATAATCGAAGTATGTATGTATTATGTTTGTAAATAGCATAACTACTTATAAAACTAAATGAGACTTAGCTGTTAAACAAAAAGACAGTGACAACCCTGCAACGTTAGGCATTTAAGTCTCGTGCGGAGCGTGACGTAAAAAGTGCGCGATGGCAAGAGTGCCGTGTGACACAGGAGCGGCAGCGTAATGTTTGTTGGGTGCGGAAATGTTTGGACACAACATTTCAGCGCTGCAACGTAACAGTAGGCGGCATTCCATTGCAACACCCCTATGCGCGTGGCACGCAATGCCTCAAAAAGTCCGGCTTCACCATAGAAATATAAAAAACACATGGACCAATACCTAAGTTGGAACACTTTCCTTTTCTCTACATGCACTTGAAAAAGTTATGTGAAATGTCAGTTTCAAAATAGAATAAATTAAAATTAAAGTCAAAAACTACTTCAAAACTTGTTTAATCATAAATAAATAACATTTTTGTTTGGAACAAAACAACCTCCATATTTATTCACACACCATACAACTCGTCATTTAGTGAATTACAGTTATTAATTTTCTAATTACATTCTAATAATACTTACAGCAATCTTATTATTAATGTTGTACATATTTTATTACCACAATTAATTTGAGATTTTTAAATGTAAAAAGGTAATGCTTATAGAGAGAATTATTCCAATTAAAATATATTTTATTTATTTTCATTTTATGGAACAATTGGTCATTATTATTAACGAGAATAAAAATGATCCTACGTTAATTTTTTTTAATTTTGGATAATATATTGAAAAAAGAAATAATTTGAGGCGAAATTTTATATCAGCGATGGTAAGTTTAATTATGAAATTTTAAATTCTTTGAAAGTGTTTTTTTGGACCAAAAACTATTGATGTACTACTAGTTAAATTGATAGACTTGTCTCAATTAATATTTTCATAATAATTGACATACCTTAAATACTTCTCTAATGTTAGTGGACGACACAAATTTAAAAATTCGGTACAATCAAATAAACTGGAATGAATAAAGCTGGTGCCGTAACTGTCTTTCTGAAAACAAAAAGATATCGCGAGGTAGCGGTTCCTGATATCTGAAGTAAAACGTAAATCGGGCTGCGAATCGACTAAGAAATTTTTAAATAAGTACTTACCAAAGGTTAATTTGTTAACATTTTATATTTACACATGCAAACGAAATGTTTTTGTTTATTGTCCATACATACGTAATAATGTAAAAAACAATAAACTCTCTTTTAATTAGGGTACAAACATTAAAAATTTTGACTTAATGATCACGTTAAAGGCGAAAAGCGACAGCGAATTCTGTTTTACATGAAGTATAAATATAGTTCCGGCTTTTTACATTTATACCTTTGTTTTGGAGTGAGACAAATTGAGACTGTTTCTAAGTTATATTGAAACGAAAACTAATTATATAATCCCATTTTTTTATAATCATACCTATCAGCGCCTGTGCACTTCCGTCTAACATGATCGAAATGTAAGTAAACATGTCTACTTAAACACTAAAATTAAAAATAAACAGCTTAATGCAATTTCTATCATCACAATACTCAAAGCTTGTATTAGTTTTAATAAGACTGAAAAATCAATAATTTAGCACAATACCTAACTACATAAGAATTTTTGGTATTTTGATCATCTATTTGCTAAGTGTCACGACAGTTAGGCCCTGATATAATTCCGTATACTGTGACAACTGATCGGTGTGGTGAAACGATTATTCATATTATATTGAATATAATCTATAAATAAAGCGTATCGTAAATGATACCAAACTAGCGGCACATGAAAAACTTTCATGTAATACGTAGTAAGAACAGACGAATGAGGTAAATAAAACAATTTACATTTACAAATTCATGTAAAAATATAAAGCTATATTACGAAGTATATAAAAGACGTCAGTTAATCGAATGTTACGCTATGCGTTGGGTGAATTTCGAATTCGGCTAATTCATCTATACTCTACACAAATATCACACAAATCCTTATACAATGCACTCATACACACGCACCCTCAATGTACACCTCCATTCCAATCCGACCAATAGGAACACTGACATAAGCTAAAATAAAACAAAATTGTGATGAAAACGTATTTAAAATGCCATTTAACTGCAATTCCATTTTATTCCTAGTATAATAAATACTAAAAACTAAAATGAAACTTAATAGTCTATGCCCCCCGGTTTTTATCTATGACTACAACATCCATCACTTAACATATAAAAAAGACGTTACAGATAGAACTTGAACCTTCTTTTCTACAACTTGGGAAGTTGTGGTGATAGTTAAAAACTTGTACTAGGGAAGTAAATCAGTAAAACGTAAAAAAAACTTACAACTATAACGTTACATCTTATGGACGATTTGGCATCTCTATTGGCCTTAGAAAAGAGGTTTTTGGACGCAACCATCGTAACACAATCGCGATATCCATTGTTTTAATTAAGGTCGTTCAATTGACAGAATTTATTCGGGTCTCTGGGCATGGTCAGTACGTTATTGCAAACGAGACCCACGACTGGGTTCTCGAGGTTTTCGTATTTGGAGTTGGTTTCTGACGACAGACTGACCGCGCCACTGCTATCACCTTCGTAAGTGTTTTCTGTATCGTCCACATTCTGCGAACTGATGCTTGATTTGTCGTTTTTCTCGTGGCTAATCTCCTTTTCGAGAGCATTATCATTCCCTGAGCCGTTTTTATCATGGTCCGCGAGCTCAATCCAATGCGCACGATTGCTCTTCACTCGGTCGAGCATCGGTTGTAAAGCCGGCGACAAAACCGCGAACGCCTGTAAATAAAAAATAAAGACGCTAAAATCGTGGGTTTTTCTTTTGGCCATTGGTTTGTAATAGATCACTGATGAAATAAAAACAGGTCTTGTCTGATGGACATACGGTGGGACGGAGGGACAGCAAAGTGATCCAATAATGGTTCCGTTTTTATCTTTCAGAGGTACGAAATTCTAAAACTAAATAATTAGAAGAATTCTCTGCCAATCAACGCGATCAAAATCGAGCTGTTGTAATCACTTTGGTGAAAACCGAAATCAAAATATATATATCAACGCAGTTAAGCAATCGTGTGTTTACTAAACTTGGTTTCCAAAGAAAACCGCAAAATCGGCACTTAAACGTTACACGGGAGGGACTAGTGAGCCTGCGTTCGCGCGTACACTTGTTCTGTAATATCTCCTGCCTCTTGATTGTTTTTGATCTTGATTCTATAAGTATTTGATTTTTACTGAACATTAAGAATTTGTCTCCGTGTCTATAATCAGTAGTGCGATTGTGTAACTTTGATGGAAATCGCGTGGTTAGCTCTGTTTTGACGTTTGGTTGTGTTATGTCAAACGAAACAGTATCTATGTAGAAGCCGATGTCTTTTTCATAGTATCTGTTAGTTAAAAAAATTATCGTATTTAAAAAACCTAACGAAGTTTACGACTGATTGATATATTCTTATACACCATTCAGGTCACCGCAATTTTTAATAATTCAAGTGGCACACACAATTAACGTTCTGCGGCTTCTCTTTAGTATAAATGTTTTCCCATCTAAAAGAAATTATCAATTTAGTTTAGAGCATAACAAATTACGGACAATTTTCACTTCACACTTTCAAGGTCGAAGACAGAAACAAAGAATTACTACTATACCTCGTAAATGGGCAGACAGATCGTATCGATGAATTTGACTTGCATAGCAGGAAGTTCATCTTCTTTATCCCTGTTCATTATATCCTAGAACAAAACAAAAAAAAATTTGTATAAACGTCTGTAAGAATAATATAAAAAAGTTCAGTAAGCTTTCATTAAACAACGGCAATCCGTAAATTGATTGCTGTTGCAGCTCAGATGTCGGTACGCGAGCAAGCCGGGTTCAATATCCACCAGCTCCAATAAATGTTTTGAAGTCAATTTTGATACGTATTCATAACAGCGGTTTTAAGTATTATTGTGTGGGTATGTGAGTTATTTGTAGAAACGTGGTGAATAACAAGTACTTAAATAATTACAGAAATATCAAGATTTTTTATCTGAGTACTATAGTCCTTGCCTTTCAGAAGCCCTACTCAACCTTTTTTTATAGGGGTACAAACACGTTCGTCATGGTGTCGAGGGCCGCCAGCAAAAATTATTTAGGCCTTAATTAAAACGTAATTCCAAATTAACGATTTATTTACTTTATTAATGAAAAAAAGAAGTTTTAACAAAGATGTTTATATGTTTTAATGCGATTTTTGATACTGTGAACACTTTTTTGAAACTTTTTTAAGATCTGGCTTGCTGCTACATGTTATCCTTATTACATCATCCAGATGAGAATCCGTAAGTTTGTTTCTGTACACGTTCTTTGAGTTGGTATGTCATTTTTAAAAATGACGATTCTCACTATGTAGACCCAAAGAATGTTAGTAATATTTGAGAATATCTTTGGACGCTTTTATATTTTTGGGGAACAATACTCTAAAATTCCACATACTCCCTGTTTGCCTTTTTTCTTTGAACAGAACTTCTAGATTGGTGTCGTTTTTAAATCGATGAATTCATGAAACAACTTTGCAATTTAAAACTGAAGCCAACTCTGAGATAGTCGTTTCTAAACGCAATGGATTTTCTATGAGTAACAATTTTTTTTTGATTTTTCTTAGATCTTGAAACCTTTTTCGAAATTCGTTTAAAAGTGCAGTTCTATAATTTAAAATTATAGAACAGTTTTATCCGAAATGTTGTTACCGTCCTCTATTTTTATCATAGTTTGAAACTTTTGCGGCTGTTTGTTCTGTGTTTCTTCATGATAAATGCTTAGCTTTTCCTCAAATGCACACACTTTATTTGCCACATTGGAGACCATATTATTTTCACTTTGCAAACTCCGATTGAGTTTTTCCGTAATATCACATAGACAGGCTAATAAAATACTCCACCATTCATCATTTTGTAATTCAGGGTACATGTTACTAATTAAAAATAGTATTATTTCATGGCGTAAAGAAAAAACCTTTCCAAAACTTTTCCTCTACTAAACCATCGCACCGAGGTATGTAAAAGGACGTCGTTATACTGACTTCCCAGTTCTCCCAGAAGGCTTTTAAATCTTCTGTGGTTCAATTATCTTGATCGTATATAACTGACAATATTGATTGATAACTGTCTTCATTACAGCTTCTATTTCTGAATTTACAACACGCGCCGCCAAGTTTTCTTAGTGGATAATACAATGAAATGTTATTTAGTTACATTATATTTTTCTTTATATTTTTTTCTATTAACGAAATAAATCCATTTTCGAATTAACAAGCATACTTCTACAATTACTGCATCAATAAATGGTTTCATATGCTTACCAAGAATGTAACAAATTTCATATGATGCCTTAGTTATCGCGGAGTCTGGTGATAATGCCACGGACATAACATTTTGTTGCTGACGCAATGATCTCTTAGAAATACTCAATTTCTCATATCTCAAGAAATATCCAGGAGGAAACATTTCGTCGAAAGATGTATGTTTTGTGGTAAAAAGACGCGAAATATTTGTTCAGTATAATATTTTCACGCCATATCAAACAAGTAGCTGCATTGTTTTTAGCACTACAAAGTAATCCGTTTCCCACTCATCTCGAAACGATCTATTTTCACTAGATATTTTTCTTTTTAACTTAGGAGACACTCCTGACAATATTTTGAAAATAAAATAATAATTTAATTCCAAAGAACACAACTAACTGACCACCACCGAGCACCGGTCACCAGTACACTCACTCTTATCACTAACATTTCGGTTTTTTGACGCTAATTAGAAAGTCAAAGCACGAGTATTTTGTTGCTTGCAGGCCAGTGACTATTCGGAAAAAAGACTTACTGGCCTCTTTCTTGATGCAATTGTACTTGTACGATTGCAATTGTTTGACGTAGAATGATTGTCGAGGTCAACGGTACAATAACGGTGCGAACGTAGCAGGAAAAATAAACGTCTTCAAACCAGAATTTTACTCGATATTACCGGGCATTTTTCAATCCATGTGGTTGAAGTTATTAGAACTTAATTTGCTCATATCCGCGAAATAAAATAAAATGATGTGTCCTACCCAGTCTGAAAAACACCTCCCAACCGCCTCAATTGTATGCACTATCCCCATAGCCACTACTACCAGTACCATCACACATAAAACCACCACACTAGGAACGGCACAACACTCTCGATAATACGATACGTATTTCGCCTCTACACGAGGCATCCACAGGTGAAGTAGTCTCTGCGGTGACTGAAGGCTAAGTGAGCGGCGAGCCGAAACAGTTGCTATTAATACAACTCGCTGATCAACGAGTTGTATAAATAGCAGCGTGTGGAGAGCGTAGAGAGTGCAGGGAGTTGTGGTGATGGGATTAGTGGTGACGAGGATAGTGTCAGCCTCCGCAGAGTCTTACGCATTATCTCAGATATCATGCGTCCACTATACACTTTTAATAAAAATTATATATTCAAACTACCCTCCAGAGAAGAAGCCTGTGACCCTGCGAAGTGACAAAGTCAAAAATGCCTACTAAATTTATTGTTTTATTGCCTTTTATTGCTATGCATTGCAATGCATTACTTTCAGTATTAAACCAAAGGAGATGACATCGCAAGGTATACACCTCTATAAAAGGTGCAAAGAGTCCGACTCATAGCCGTTATATAAAAGTAGTTGCTCCGCGTCGTGCGCCATTACGCATGTGATCGTGCCAGTCCTTTGAGTTCTGACAAAAATGCCGAATTGCAGTGTATTTTCATGCAAAAAAAAATCAAAACCGTCAAATCTACAAAAGGACAACGTGGCTTTTCATCTTTTTTTTTTATAGGACAGGGTGACAAACGAGCACACAGTCCACCTGATGGTAAGTGGTTGCTGTGGCCCATA
>DWHP01003753.1:0-13110 GCA_018247895.1 Parnassius honrathi
CCACGCTGACGACTCCTGGAGGTCTACCCTACTCCTGAACTAGGTAAGTCGTGTGCTTGCGCATTCCTTATATAATAAATTTCCATAAGCCATTGGGCTCTCCCCTGGATTGTCCGTCGATTTGGATTACTATGGGCCTTAATCCAGTCGACCTTCGTCTGGGCAACTCAGGGCCGTAACAATAGTATAGGTAACAAAATGAGTAGGTTAAAAAAATAATATGAAAAATATAGTAAATAATTAAAATAGTACAGTAGATAGTGGTGAAGTTGGCCTGTAATAGCTAAATAATCTGAAAACGGTTGATCCTGTAGGCCATCCCTGGAACTTCCCGCTATTTTCGATCTCAAAACCCTCGACAAATATTATCAGGAACTTATAGTTAACTCATAACATCACTAACCATCTGAGCAGAAATTACGGAGTTATTAAAATAACCACTTTCTAAATTTTTTAAAACGGTTACATTCAAACGGATCAACCGATTTTGATGTAATGTGTGGTAATCGATGAGGTAATTAAAGAACAATAATAAAATATATTATAAAAAAACGATTAGACTAAATATTCAAAAGTTATGTGAAGAAACACTTTTTTTAATGTTTTCTCCATCGATTTCTTCTCAATGCATTAACCGATTTTGAAACGGTTCGCAGCAATCGACGTCATTTTCTATGTTTAAGAGCTGATTAGATTTTGGAATTATCGTTACATTATTATATAATATATTTATTATATAAAACGGTGTCCGCAATAAAGGATAACGAACTAAATAAACAATCGTATTAGCTACAAACGAAACTTGTTGAAAATATTCATTCGATATTATTCAGGCATTTTGGTCTGGGTATTCAATAACGTATAATTGCATAGGTCAGGATTCAGAGTCTGTTGTGTTGTTGTATTGCGGATTCGCTCGTTGCCAAGCGCTAACATAGTGTATTAAATAATCGAAACTACATATTTGTAATGCCATTATTTAGTGAGCACTTTGAGTTGTATGGCTGTCAATGTTGAGCGGGATTTTAATAATATTATTGCTTAAATTCTCTACTACGAATACGTACAAAAGCAACAATAATAGTTCGGATTAAAATATTAGTAGCTTTTTTATATAGAATAGGGATAAAACGAGCGCGTAGTCTACCTGGTGGTAAGTGGATGCTTTGGCCCATAGATATGTACTTTTAACCTCAATTAAGAATCAAAATACATATGAATTGTCACCCCTGACGATTAGGTTGGAATGCCTAGTTTCCAGTAAAAGGGTCTCCGGATCTCTACACCCACCATACGAAACAAAAAGCAGCAGCATCAAGCTACTATTTTATGCTTGTATTCTGTGAAAGCGTGAACCTTCCCTGGTCCTGTTCATTTCGCTACAGCCGTAATATAGCTGCAGCATGGCTCTTAGTATATTTGTGTGGCAACGGAATAAGATAATTAATCCCCACATTTCGTCAAGTGGGTGTCAAAAGATGTGATTGTGGGATACGCCAAATAGCTTTTATGGGTTCCAATAGATGATGGTAAACCATCGATGGTCAAGCGTAAATTGCCCGGACTGGCGATGAAAAGCAAAGTCTAAAGGGCACTTCTGGTACTGCAATTGTCAACCAGCCTCCATGTATGGCAATTAAGGCAATTGCAATAAATGTTTCTTTCTCTCGTTCTAATCTTCTCTAAAACGATAGACATATGTCCAGCAGTGGATTCTTACGCGTTAATAAAGAACAAAGAAGAAGAAGCTTATCATACCTCGCTACGGGGCAAAGGGCAACTCCAATTTTTTTACAGCGACTAAATGAAGCGCTTAGTCGCTGTGTTCTATATTACATGTTGGCGAATTTCTCATGTTCTCGAAATATTTAATTTCTATGACATGCTGATTTCATCATGATTTTCTAAGCAAAGGGGTCAAATGAACATTTGGCTCACCTGATGATAAATGGCTACCGACGCCCATGAAGAAATACAACATCAGGAAAACCGCATTGTTTGTTTCGGGAAGGAAAGGAGATGGTTTTGCCGCCATTATATCGGAAGCCATAAATATTTACCTGGTATTTCCCGTATACACCTTTTGCGACAAATATGGATTATAGATTTACCTACATATCTATTAGCTACTAAATGGTAACAGAAAATACCGGAAAGGTCGGGTTATAGGAATCCATAACCCGATTGTTGACTATTTCGTATTGCACAATAATATATTACAATTAAAACAATTTGTTAGCACTTTTTAACACTTTGTATATTTATTTTAGTATTACAGACCTTAAATTATATTTTAAAATTAAATGTAGAAAAAGGCGTTGAACCTGCATTTGTATTGTCAAAAATTTAAAAAAAAACAAAAGCAAGAAAAATAGACTATATTTTACCTTTAAACGAGCAATTCTTGTATACAAATATATATATAATCAGGATCTCGGAGACGGCTCCAACGGTTTTCATAAAATTTAGTGTCCAGAGAGTTTCGGGGGCAATAAATCGATCTAGCTAGGATTCATATTTAGAAAATGTTGTTTTGTCCGTGTTTTTAGACAATGAAAAACTGCTACTTTTTATATGAAAGTAAATTTTGTCACAGTATTAACGATCGTAATACCTCAAGTGTATATCGGGCCATCTCGAAATCGTAGTGCTCTGGTTCGCGTCCTGTCTTCGGTCTGACTTTTCTTCCTTTTTTTTTCAAGTTCCCTTCTTTGTGAGAAAATCTATTATTTCGAGTCTTTTTTTAAGCATTTTTTTAAAAATACGAAATTTAAATTTAAACTAACTGCGCTTATGATTTTTTATTCAAATAACCGGTTTAGTTTTTTCTATTGTTCGGAAAAACACGATTTCCAGGTCATCCAGGTACTTGCTATAATACGACAATTTTTAGGATAATCTACAAGAAAGAAATCAAAAAATTAAGATTAACGCGTTGCCTTTAAAGTACAAACCAGAATTATTTTCCTTCTTTCATAATAATTTTCATGACACGATTGATTTGTATTATTTTAAAATACATTTTTCGTGCTGGTTTCGGACCCGCGGCTCTGCTTCGTTGCTGCCGCACGCTTGTTACTGCGCTGTCAAGCCGTCAAATTTGTAATAGTCATCGACTACACTCGCAGTGACGGATTATCTGACGGCACTACCACATGACGTAAGTTATTTCATCCATCGTTATGTTGCGATTATGAGCTAACATTCAAGTCTTCGCACAAAACTTCCGTTCATTGCTTGTCATTCCTCGTAACCATGTGCGGTGACAAATATCGTTAGGCAATTGGCCTTTTGTATTTACTTATTCGTTGTTTGCTTCGCAGTTGATATCTTCCGCAAAATCGCTTACGTATTTAACGGAGCAAGACTTACTACTATTTTTTACTCTGTGCTCTTGGTAATTAAGCCAATATACTCGTACATTCGGTTACCGAATGTGCATGCTTTTTTTGCCTTACGCGCTGCTAGTTATTTAACCTCTTGCAATAAGATTGTGAGATAAGCGCTTAAACGGTAATATTTTGTATTTATAACTTTAACCTTAAGTGTAATTTGTATGAGAAATGTAAATAAATTTAATGATAAAAATTGAAGAAAACTCTTAAATTACATTCATTTTTTATAGAATAAGGGTGACAAACAAGCACACATTCCATTTGATAGGCTCATAGACATCTTTATCGCATCAAATCGCTTTTTTGTCCACCCCTGAGGACTAAATTGGAATGCCTCGTTCCCAGTAAAAAGGGTCTCCGATTCTCGACACTCAATATACAGTTTATATCATTCTATGAGTTGACCCTTCCTCAGTGGATCCAACCCTTTCGTACTGCAACTATAATATAGCTACAATAATATGGCTCTACCACGTTAAAGTATTAAATATTATGAAGCCAAAGAGTACTTCGCATAATTAAACGGAAGTGGACAATTCATTAAAAATTATAAGAGATTAATAAAATTCTGTTTAATAGTTCAACACTCGGGTGAGACAATAAAACTGCGAAATTCATGTAATTGAAGAGGACGATTAGATTCCCTATACCAACTTCTACTAGTTTATCTAGGTGCCCCTTAAACTTCAATGCTGGACAAAGTTGTTGAAGATTCTTGGTAAAGAATTGTCTTCATCGACGCGCTTTGCCGGATGGCAATATCAGATGTTTTTTTTTTTTGTTTTCTTCCTTAGATACTGCATTCTTTGACTTCCTATTATATGAAATAGTTATTAATTTAACATCGGTGCTTAGCTGTCTACAATTTGTAAGGCTCCTGCTAAAGCTATCATTGACTGCATCACACTATTGCTATGTTTTTTATGTTTTATAATTTAACAAGACAACATTCAATGGGGACTAGAAATATAAACGTGTTTTTTTCAATGACGTATCTGCTTGTTCTTTAGTAATTTTCGTTTGTAAAGATTTTTTGAATTCTGTTTAATTTTAAGTATTGCTAACGAAACGTCGTAACTAATGACTTTCTGACACGCTAATCAGCTAATATTTTACACTTCGCTCCGTGCTTAGCTTTAAAATATCGGAAAACTTGCGTATCTCAAAGCAACAAAATTTTTGTTTTACAACTATAAAAGTAATAAACTCTTTTGTTTTTATTCTATATTATAACCATCGATATATCCGTACTAAGTATTAGATTTCGCATTCCGAACACTCACTCTATTTAACTGAACTGTACTGCAATCCGTACACCTAATTTAATGTCCTTTAGTGTGGTTTCGATATTCATGCAATAAGCAGTGGCGCTAAAATACGAGAATTCAAATCAAAGCTTGAACTCGAAGGTATGGACACACAGAGCTTATAGACATCATTGGACCCGGTAGGTCGCGCTGTTGTAGAATCCAGATATCGCTCGTGCGACAGATTGCTAAAAAGAAATAAAAAATAATAAGGCGCGCGTTTTGGGACTCTAAAACTCTCTGTATCATATTTGGTTCGTATATTTCTATATTTACGTGCCTGTTTCTATTCAACGTGGCCGAGTTCTAATTGTTCGTTCTTCCTATTATTCGTAAATCTCGAAATATTTCTCGTAGCATAGAAAGTTAACGGCGGTAACTAAATGCAACAAAACTGAACGATTCCTTACTTCCTTATTAGCTTAAACCTCATACATAATCTATCGACGGCGATGTTATATGAGTATGCTTAAATTATGAGAGAGAATCTAGGTAAAATCAAGTAGGTACGTAGGTATATTGTACAATATTCGTATAACTACTCGTAATAATTAGAACTAGTGGTCATCGAGCGGTCGAAATTTTACTGAAATTCATTACATTTTTAAGTTTATTTATAAAGCGAGCTGTATTTTACTTTCAACTTTCAGTATGTGTGTATTATTATGTATGCTTTTAACCGCGCATATATAAAACACAGATATCTCATATACAAAATACAAAATAAACGATTTTAAGCGACACGTACGTATCTCTGCGATGTGGCTTTGTGTAAAATCTAGGTGTAGTAAAGCAAGAATAAAACACGAAGTGTTTACTAATACGGACTCTGCGAACTGCACGCTCCGGCTCGGCACGCTACGTCTCCGATGCTCCTGACGTTATTTCCTTAGAGTTCCGTCACTCAAAAGGAAAAGAAAATCGGAACCCGAAAATTGGAAGTCCAAAATGATCTTAAATTTTGTTGTCAGTCCGTTCGTCCGTCTGTAAAGACTCTTTTTCTCAGAAACTTAAAACTTAGAATTTTATATTAATTTCAAGTTGGAATTAATATAAAATTTCTAAGGTCCATGATCTCTTGATGGTTTATAAGTTCAAGCTTCTAAGTAAACGCAATCAAAAAGTACCGCCCCATTATTATTTCTATACTCGCCAACTTCAAAACAATCATCAAAACCTATAAGGTAATTCTCGTTATTCCTGTTGACCTAGAATCATAAAATTTTTAAAAGTAAAGGACGAAATCCAAAATTTATATTTAGTTATTTTAGAGCTAGATATCAACAGCGAATAAAAATTAGCATAAACAGGAAACTCCAACTATAGCAATGTTAGTAAACTTCCTGAAACTATAATCTTGTATAAATGTAAGAACCGATGAATGGCGGTGATCACTTCACTTACTATTATGTAAGAGGGATCATCGTTTGATTTGATTTATCTAAAACAAAGAACTGTGCTCTGTAGGACATTTTTAATTTATTTAATGACTTTTGTTAGTATGTACGCGTAGGTACGTAAACGTAAACGTGTAAGACGACAGAGGTGTATCAAGATCTTGTTAGATGAATGTTCGTAGTGTCTGCCTACCCCTCTAGGTGAAACCGTGAGTGATTTGTGATATATGGTATCGCTCATAGTTTTCGAGAGTATATCAAAAAATGAGTATAAACTGGTATTTGAAACGGGAACTAATAATGTCCTAACAGAATCCTCGGTCACGGCGACCAGTCTCAACAGAAATGAGCAATCGGTGTGTAGGATTACACGGGTTTGCACGAGTATACTCTCCGTTCCGTCACTCTCATCTGTCCAATCTTGTCTCAATCCGATGGGACAGCAATCCGACAGGACCGAAGAGAGATAAGGCGCAGGATCAACGGCTTTACGTGCTTCCTGACTTGACTTTTTGGTCCGACCTAGGATTGAAACCCAACGGCTACCACTACCACCAACCACTATAATTTTAGATCTATAGGGGTTTTTGCTTGATTTCCACGCTGTTAAAGGTGCAGACAAACGGGCAAAGCTACTAAATTACAAAGATTGCGAGAAATGTAATGAATGCTCAATTGAGACATTGTCGTTAGAAGTGAATAAAAACTTTTTTGCACCGATTACTAGTAATTTGGTGGTTTCAAATGTTTGAAGCACAATAAAATTAGAATTTGATTATAGTTAAAATCGCTGTAGTAATATAATACGAGCTGATGTAACTGAAGCGACGAGCGATTGGTTTGCGTAATGTGTCGTCTGCAACTGGACAAATACTTTTAAGTCTTAATTAGCATTGACCTATAATGTACTAACGTACTACATAATATCTCAATGTTAATTAGAAACTTTTTTTTATGACAAAAGTATTAAAGATAATCGTAAAACAATACGAAAGCATCGAGTTAAAATTGATAAACGCCCGTGTAAATATCGATTTAAATTAGACTTACATTGTTCAGTAATCCAATTTGTGTTTTAGTGCAGTATTTATACTGGGTGTCACTTTAAATTTTGTGAGGATCTAATTTGATTATTTATTTATTTATTCAACACAAAAATATAAGCTTACGTACTGGACCAAATTGCGTATATGTAATACTAAACATGAGATTTCATTTTATGAGACCACTTATTTAACCAATCAGATAAGAAATCGCATACTTCCTAATTACATCAACTTGGTCAAAAAATATATCAGCATCCGGGTTGCTTTGTAAAAATCCATTTATTTAGTTTCTGGCTTTAGCGGTAGAGTATTACTGGCATGAGATAAGCTCTGTTGGGAGGTAACAGAAAAGCCGGCGTTGCCGCCGTCCAACTCCGCTCATATGATGATCACATAAAAATTAACACATTTGCGTACCGATGAATTGTCCATCATATTGGTTAGTAATAAATGGTAATGCTATATTTGTGTATATTCTCTATCTGAGCTATAGAGTATCAAGGCCGACCATCGCTGACACGAACATGGAAGGTTATAGAAGCGGGTAGCGGTATCCTTATTGACGTTTGTAAAGGTACGGGGCAAATTTACGCTGTATTTTTTTATCCATAAGCATATATAACTTTTCTTAGGGATTCCACACGATTGCCTTATACTCCAATCTACTACTTACTACTACTACGCACCTACGCATTATAAATTAGTTTTATAACATTAATATTCTTGAATTGTGAAGAAGTTCTTACTATTAACCCCAGAGATTTGCCAGCGTCTTAACATATTTTAACGATGTGTTCGTGAACAGTTAGTTTGCTGTCCAGAATTATTGTACGTATTGTAACGCGCGATCTTGGGATAATTCTTGCAATTTTAGAGGTCAAAAACACAAAAATAAATAAGTGTTTTAGAGGCGTCCGGTTCACCGAATGAACACGCTCAATCGGTGAACCAGCCAAATCGTATGTCGTTATGATTGGAAAACGTGATCGAGAAAAAGTTATAGATTTACATTTCTCATTTCTTAGGTTCTTTTCTACCACATTATTAAGGGGAGGCCTTTGATGTTTTGGTTAACGTTAATCGTACGGTAACAGCAGATTCTTCTAGAGCCTTCTCTTTATTAGCCTATAAAAGACCGAAGAAAGAAAAAGATATTGACACCCTTGAAGAATTTGATGTGATCGTCAAACTTGACAAAGAAAAATTAATTAAATGTTTCGTCATTTTTTTATTTTAGCAAAAGAGTGGACTAACTTGCTAGCATCTGTCTTTCCATCGGATTACAATGTGAATGTCTTGAACGCAAGAGGTTGTTAAGTCACCATTTACCATCAGGTGGAATAGTGGGCAAGTGCTGGCTTAGAATAGTAGAACAACAATAATCATTTGTAATAACGTGTAGTAAAAGATCGAATTGATAATTTAGGAATATATTTTAGATAATATTAATCATTACATTACGTAAGACATCGAAAGGCAGTATTGTAACAAAAAATATGTTTTGGGAAATTTGCGATATCCAACTTATAAAACCTTAAACATTTCGTGAATTTAGCACAGCTTTACACTTGTGGAACAACTGTCGCCACCGCATTGTATTTAAGGTTTATTACGTTCATTATATACGCCTCTTAAATACTTACCTACCAATTATTGTGTTTTTGACCTTTAAAATTGCATCGCACTTATTTAATATAAGGACATATAATTATTTAACGATGCAAATATTAATTCTGTCAACAGATTACGTAATAATCCCACCGAGTCATTACTACGAGTTCTACAGACCTCATTACATTGGGACCTTGACTCGCATTAGCTCTTGTTTTGGCAACACATGCAATTAGTTTTAACATTTCATAATGCGACGCTTAATTAAGAAATAGAGAAGAAATCGTTGTACAAAATTGTGTTTTTGTGTAACTTAGGTTTGGGGAATTGTCTTTCGTTTCACTTACATACAGCGAACGCTCGTTTTTAACAAAAATTGAACTAAAATGTAAATAAGTTAATAATCTATAAAATTAAGGGAAAAGTTTTTCGTAATCCAATGTTTATGTTTGATATTCAAACTTACTTTCATGATGATTCTTGTATTACTGCTTACACAATATATTAGCGTCTTCACAACACAAACACTGTACACAAATAATCTCTGTTCCTTTAATCTGGTTGAATCGTTTTGTGCTTGTTTACTGACTAAACCAATTATCACTGATGACATAACACATTTACCTTTCAATGCTTCACTCTTTTTGCCTAGTTCGAGAGTTCAAGATGATTTTCTTTCAATGTTTACAGTATCTTTCAATACGTACGTTCACTTCCACGTTTTCCACAACATCGATGCACGTTGACCCTGCTTTTGATTCACACGATCACTAACATCGCAAATAATACACACAGTTACTAGTTTTCCGTAGATCTAATTTTTTAACTAATTAAATATTTTTGACAATTTTCGTCAAATCATATTCCATAGGGAATCGTTGTTAAAATTTCATAAGTCTATTTAAATATCAAAATCTGCTAATATCGATAATTAGTGTAAAATAAAGTAAGTTTATCTGACGGTAAAAAGTTATTATGGTAAAAGTTGTAATGAATACTAAATTTGATATTATGGATCCGCTTGATACGTTATAATTATAAGATTAATTATAATACCAAATTGTAAATAATAAACTTTTACACGCGTTTAATTTACTGCATATTATGTAAATGAGTCTTTGAACTAAAAAAAATTCTTTGACTAAAAATACACAACAACATTAATAGAAAAAAAAACGAGCTTTGGTTAAATATTTTAAGACAACTGTCATTATAATTAATGTAATTTTTATCAATAAAATATAGATAGCTAATATAATAAGTAAATCCAAATAAACTCGTTTCTAAATTTATCGAAAAAATTCAAACAAAACATGAAACAGTTGCAAGTGATATTAAACAATATGGTAATGTTAGTGGTTATCGAAATATGGAGTAATTTAAATGGAACTGACAATAAATTTTCGGTTGTTTCGGTATGGCTTGCAGCACGTTCGCGGCGCGGCTCCGCGTGGTTGACTGGCAGACGCCGGCGTCAGTGCTGTAATCGCCCCACGCTGGCCACGGGGTGGCAGGTTGCAACAGACGTAATGTGTTACAATAACGATGGTCCTTATGTGGACTTGTAGGTCGGCTTTTTCGGACAGGGTTAAGTTATAAGATTTGCGTGCTTTACCGATCGCTTTTGGTGGCGTGACACTTTCGACACCGAACGTTGTTTACGTTCGTCATGTTTGATTGTTTGGTGTTTATGTTATGTAATGATTGAATTTTTATCTGTACGATATATTATTTTTAAAGAAGTTACTGTAATTAAAAGAATTTCTCCAGTATTGGTAAAGCATTTTAGATGTAAACACTTGTTCCACATACAATCTCAAAATTTCAAAAAAAATGGGTCTATGTTTCGTTTGCTTTGTTATTACATTGGTCGCAAACGCAACCGTTAACCATGAGGTGCCGGTATCGAATCCCAGGTCGGTAGAAGAAAACAGCTATTTGCGTTTTTCCGTCAAGAAATTCTCAGTAGCGACCCGGAGTCAGAAAGTTGGCGGTACCGCCCCCGTGCCTCGGAGAACCAAAGATTTTTTAAGTCTTTGCGGAGAACACGTAAAGCCGTTCGTTGAACCTACGCCTGATCTCTCTCCGGCTCCTTCGTGTCGCATTACCTTCCCATCTGGATGTAAGAGTGAGTAAATGGGAAGTGCACTTGTGTTTACGCATACACTGGTAATGTATTACTCTATCCTGTGAGACTAACTGTCTCAGACTTTTAGTTGTTAAGAATTGTTTTATAAAAAACAATTACATACTACCTACATTTTACATTAAATGTTACGAAACATGTTACGTTGAACAATTTACAAAATTGCTTACAAAACTTAATTAAAAAACTATGTTTCTAGTTTTTAGTTAACAGGAAATTCGACGATCGTTGTCAAAGCAAAAATATTGTAATTCACTTCCTTCTCATAAACTCGGCGAACCATGGTGACATTTCAGATTTGTCGATTCCGTACATATTTCTTTCGTTGCAATTTTATGGAATTAAAAATATAACTTCTTGTGCAACGAATCGTGAATCTTATTTCCAATCGCTGTAGAGTTTAAACATAATTTATCATCATTTATCATCCTTAATTTTTTAATTAATTTAGCTTGAAAATGTTTTCCAATGCACCGGTGAAAAGTTTATAAGGATTACGTGCTCTGGTTCTGTACTCAAATAGACATCGCTGCGTTACTTCAGCACCTTATTATAACGACTGTCAACTTGGCAAGGCTTGAGTATAATATCACTTCTAACTCTATACAAGTGTTTTACTAAGTTAGTGAATACGTACATATAATCTCTATATAATAATATATTATTTGATACAGACAACGTTCCATTACAAAATTAAGTTTAAAGATTACACCTTAAATATTAATTCTTATTATTGGTTAATTAATCAAAATATTAAATATTATCATTTAGATATTAATAAATTTGACTACCTATTAAAATATATTCTATATATTTGCTTGAAGTTTAGTAAGACCTATGTAAGTGATGCTCCTTTGCATGTCGTCGGATTTCAAATCATTAGTTTCAATTTTTTACACATGCAGATTTTCTCGTGATTTATTTCTTCAGAGTCAAGAACATATTCAGCACTATTTGCGTTTTTTTTATAGGATAGGGGTGACAACCGAGCACACAGCACCTCATGGCTAGTGGATGCTGTGACTCATAGACATCTATATTTAACCTTGATTAAGAATCGAAATGCAGATGCGTTGTCACCGCTGAGGACAGAGATGGAATGCCTCGATTCCAATAAAACGGGTCTCCGGTTTTCTACATTCACCATACGAAACACAGCAGTATCAAACTGCTATTTTACGCTGGTTTTCTGTGAAAGCGTGGTCCTGCCCCGGTCGAGCCGACTCATTCGTGCTACAACCATAATATAGCTGCAGCGTGGCTCTACCGCGTTGAAAATCAATCACGGTTATCAAACAATGATGCCGACGGGGATTGAACGTGAGAAGGTTATTCGCATACATTCGCAGATGTTTTGTTTTGTTATTTGGCTTCTTTATTTACCGTACTTATAGTGAATCAGATAGCAATAATTGTAGTTTTTTATTTATTTCCTCTGCAGAAAAATTAAGGAATTTCTTTCTATTGGATCGTGTAGGTGGAGGTATATGGCATACCCAGACTTGGAGTGCATATTTTTTGTCTATATAATGTTTGTCCTGAGTATGATTCAAATACACAATATATAGCGCACAATCAAAACGCTAAAAGTTTATCGATATTTATTTCTAATATCGACGACGTAACTGAACGCTTCCGCTGTAAAGAAAGCTAGCCAAGCCCCGGTAGTAAGGAAACAGTTTCGTTTTCATCCAGAAATCGAAAGTTCTCGTGGCAAGGGGTACTTACGTCACACTAATAGCCGAATACACAATGCCTACACAGCTTTCTCGATTATTGTGTCTGCACGCACGCTGTGTTGTTTGCTATATTGCTTTATTCCCCGTCCCCAGTCTGAGTATTTTTTATTTAATTTGGCATAAACGAGATTTAAATACCGCCATCTATGGAAAGCCATAAGATTTGCTCCGGTATCGATAGGCGTCGCTTACGACACTAATGCCCATGGAAGAAAATGAGGTGATGGATTATTACGCTAATTAAAAAAGGGAAAGGCAATGGGAATGATGATGAAATGGGTTATGATTTGATATTGTTACCAATCATCATGTCGCCTTTATAGGCGTTAATGAGCTATCTAACCGCTGTCCAAGGATGGGAGTGCGGACCCCCGCCTCTGACTGCTCAGCTTGTGTCGGTCGATGATCTGGGCGGTGAGAACCGCCCAGGAACGCGGGTGTACGGTGTGTACGCGGTGTGTGCTGGAAC
>DWHP01003754.1:0-13109 GCA_018247895.1 Parnassius honrathi
CTCATTTCTAAGTTTATCACGCAGAGAAACTCCGAGCATAGCCCTCTCCATAGCTCGCTGAGCGACTTTGAGCGTCCACATACGGCCAGCAGTGATATAGATACAAATAGTTATATACATAATATATCATTTAATAGCGTATTTTATATAAATATATATACTCGTATAAAGCGAATAAATATGTATATAACATTATAAAATATAGATACTAAAGTAAAATTTTCACTTGCCACTTTCAGCGAATAAAAACGTGGTTTTTTCTCCTCTAAGCCAGCTCATTTACAGTAGACGACAATTCCAGAGACAATTCCAGATTCAGTATCCATTTAGCCGCAGTGAAGATTTATATGTATTAAAGACACGCTGCTGCTATAATTTAGTTGTAGCACGAATGAGTCAGCTCGTCTGGGGCTCGCCACGCTCTCACTGAATACCAACGTAAAATAACAGCTTAATGCTGCAGTGCTTAGTACTGTGAGTGTAGAGACCTGGAAACCCTTTTTACTGGGAACAAAGCAATCCATCTGGTCCTCGAAGATCACACATCTGCATTTTAATTCTTAATTGAAGATCAATGTAAATTTCTGTGGGCAACAGCAACCACTTACCATCAGGTGGACTGTCTACTCGTTCGTCACACTTATTTTATAAAAAAAATATAAAACTTTTCACGGGAGGCATTTTCCACGAAAGAAACTACGCGAGTGACATTGTATCTACGTTTTACCTACCCTGGACAAGTTGAAACTATGACTGTTTCAAACACAGTGTGGCTTACATTTTCACCACATCGTCACGCTGTATAAAATAATACGGCGTCAGCCAATAGATTTAATGTGAGAGTATCCTAAGTTTTCGTGGTTCTTATACTGGCGTCTTGACTGCCAAGAGACGCTAACGAGGTCTATTCATTCTGCTGACGCACTATTACCGGCTGCAATCTTACTTTCATCAAAACCTACGTCTTTTCAAGTGGGCGACTCGTTTGCGTACAAACATTTGACCTGGTATTTTCACTTTACCAGACATTATTTTGACAGCACATTTTCAACTTTACTTAAGCATATTTAATCTTCTGTAGCCAACTTATTCACTGTTTAAAATTGTTTTCTTTTATTACAAATCAAAAATAATAAATATGAGTAAATTATTAAATTACGTTCTTTAGGAGTTTTTTGTATATTTAAAGAATATTTTGTTATTTGAAGATTACATGTAATTCTTATTGAAAGCCATTTTCATAAAACCTCTGTCCTGGAAGAGCCCAACAAGAAACCCAGTATCACAACACACCATAAGAAAAGTTGTATAAACTATTTATAAAACAGCTTGGAGGCGACCATCACATTCCCAGGGGTTATTATCAACCATGATGTATTAATGCAACATCATAATAACGCTTTTATACAGTTTTTGCTTAATAAGATATTGAAACTTGGTAACAGAGAGACTTTATTTTCTGGGACTTTTCTAGGATAATTATTATAAGAAACCGTAATTTTCACAATACGCTAGCAATCCAGGTACAATCTCCGCGTTCATCATCATTATCATCATCACTACATTCTAATACAAATACAGTCAGAGAAATTGAAGTAATTTTTAAATTGACGCAAATACCACAGATCAAATTAGACTTAACTTTTTAAATTCCCGATATTTCGTGCGCTTTACATCACCCATGGTTTCAGGACGGACTGAGATAGTTGACGTCCCAATGTTAACCACGGCTACCTTCAGTTAAAAATGCGCTGTCTCAGGACTAAGATGGAATGCTTCACAGCCTTTTTTTAAGAATATTAACAATGCTATAAACATTACGAATATTCCCATTAACCACTTTTGATAAGCTTAAATTGCTTGTGTTACGAGTGGTTTACGCCAGTAGTCGAATGGCGGATTCGAACCCACGACCTTTTGAGTTCTCGGTCCGCGCCCTGCCATTAGGCTACTGTCGCTTGATTACATTGTATATAGCTCTCTTTACCCTACAGACTGCTGTCCTCGCTAATGAAGACAACGAGTACCTTCAACTTTCAAACATTATTTTTGTTGGTTCGATCTACGCATGAAAAGTTTATAACTATGCACTGAGACAAAATAAAGAAATTTTAGTCTTTACGGGGCTGAGCTACGAAAACCACTCCATTGTTATCCAGTGATTGTCTCATCATTGAAATCAAACAAACAAATTGTTTTAATGTTATTTGCTTACTTTTAATTTGCAAATTTTTATTGATTTTACTTCTACGATAATTATGTTTTGGTATTCTTGATTATATTTTAGTTTGTAATAAATTTTATTTTATTATTCTGCAACTCCGTATCGCAGTGGTTTAACAGTGAGTTAGAATGCTGAGGGTTGAGGGTTTAAATCCCACCTTAACGAGTACTTGTGTGGCCTACAAATAATAATTGTTCCAGGTCTAGATATTTGCTTTTGTGACATTTAATTAAAGTTTCAAATATGTCAACTAACCTCACAATACAGAATTAAAGAGGAGAATTTATTTTTTCAACTTTTTTTCTCGCCATTGTTATACATTTTGTTTTATAACAAAATCGACATTTGTTATCTGAAAAGTATTATGAAACCTAACTTGTTCAATGTTTATTTCTTATTTGTAGTTTTACGTAACAGTTGTTACATCACTAAACTGCAAGTGAAGCATCAGAATTATTGCGTAACACAAAATTGCAGTTAATGCAATAAATACAGCACAATACAATGCAATATCTTTATTTCAGGCAACGAGGACTTAAAATTACAAATATTGGCCCATATCAATAAATACTATTTAGGGAACTTTCTTCTTTTGTGCGTTCCTGTAACAGCGACACACTCCTTTAGATGGTCAGAAATCGGAACCGAGGAAGAGGCAAGATTCTCGAGTGGCAGCTTCGTGTCGGTGGGAACAGTATGGGACGGCCCTTCGGTAAATGGAGAAAGTCGACGGATGCAGGTGGCTTAGAATCTATCTTTCTGACATTCTTTGGGGGAGGCCTACGTTCAACAGCGGACTTGTGAAGGACTGTAATGGGGATGATGATGATGATATTTATTTATTTATCGGACATCGATGAATATTGTTTTTCTTTTATATAGGCCTCCCCCAATGTCCCCAAGGCTTTCCATAAGTTCCGATCGTGGCTCATCGTTCAGCACATTGTACTACTAGCCTCTTTTGTACACTGTTGATTGATTGACCCCATAAACTGCCTGATAGGTTAATTAGCAATCTCAGTTTTTATTATTTTAAACTCTTATCAAGAATATGCTGCGGCCCGTCCTGTATTGTGTGCCACAGATGTCGCAAGATGTGACAAAGACCTCTTGCGACGCAGGTAATAAGCTAGTAGGTTCTAACGTCGCCGCTACACGACGACTTCACTATTTTTAGTTTAACGATTGTATTACAAAAGAACAAAGTTTTCCATTGGTTGTGCTTCCTACATAATAACAGATTAAATATAATTGCAGCCCTATCTGACGCCTAGAGCATAACTAATTCATGGTTCTTCATAACAGTTTTACGCACACACATTGTTTCGTGAATCGTGACTTAGCACTTAATTATCATATGAGTTGACTGGCTCGTTGGTCTAGTAGACGTTAACTGTGACTGTTGATTATGAGGTTCCGGGTATGAATCCCCGGTTGGGCCGAATAATTATTTCCTATCAAGAAATTTTTTGTAGCTGCCGGGAGTCAGGAAGTTGACGGTGTTTTACCTCGGTGCCTCGGTGCACGTCAACCGTTGGTTTTGTGCCTTATCTCTCTCCGGTCGTGTAGGTTTACCGTACCATTAGACTATGAGAGTAATGGAATAGAGAACGCGCCTTTGCATGCTCTGATTTTTATTATTATTATTCCGTTAAAGCTGGTCGCCGTGACCGAAATTCGATCTGGCATGCATTACCAATTAGTGCGCTTTTTACTATATTGTACTTATTATGTGCGCAGCAAAGAAACGGATTTTATCAGCTGGTCTAGAATATAAGAAAGAATATCATTCCTTAAATTAAATTAAATTTCACGGATGTTATCGCGTTTACAACATGTGACCATAGGGTCACGGGAGATTGACATGTTTGACGTTTCGATGTCATAGTTAGCCTAGCTACCTTTAGCATTCGAATATTTTTGGTCCAATTCACGCAGAACGAAATTACAGTATCTTGAAATCGTACAGCGACATGCTTGGGTTTAAATTTTATTTAATTAATTATAAGATTCGGGTAGCACCCATTCATCTTCTCTATTTAAATTATGATATTTTTTTTAAATTTCAATAGCCTAAAGAAATCATTACGCGAATATCATTCCTTTAAAGTATACGGTAATTAATATCATATTTATAGTTTTTCTTAGAAACGTTCTCTGTTAATTTTCGCTTTCGTTCGCATGACAAGTGTTCACAAGCCGATGTCAACCCGTAACGTTATAATTGACAGTCATTACTCTGACTCACGCGCAATAAAAGAGAGAACGCTCTGCGAATCACTGTCTTAAATTGTCGCGCTGTCGATAGATTTTAATTACTCATCTAACGGCATCTGTAAACGACTATTATAGTGACAAAGTATAAACACATTCGCTAAATATAAACCCAACGACCATTACGCGGTTAAAAATCACATCATGTAGGTACATAGTATTTTTAGTGATGAGAGATTTTTTTCCGTTCGTTTATGCCCACTAGAAGTCCACCCTCAGCTCCCCACCACCACAGGCCCCCTCATAGCCTACCGCATAGTTGCCATGAGTCAGTGCTGCTTTGCCTCAACTTGCTACAGTTGCCATGCTTGTCAGGCAGATTTTTATTAGGAAGATACTGCTACATAGCTTCTGTGTTTTTCCCCCTCTGTCACCTCTTACGAAACTCATGGTACAATATGGGGTAGTATACTGCCACTATCAATACACGCCTTAAGAAAACTCACTATTTTTAATTAGCTTCCTATAAATTTAAAAAAATGTATTTTTATCGGCAGATACTGCAATCTTGAATGTAACATAGTAAATAACATTAAATAATCAACCTTGTTTTTTTATATACAATGGGGTGACAAACAAGCACACAGTCCACCTCAGGGTGTGTGGCTCCTGCGGCCCATAGACATCTACGTCTATCCTCGATTACAAATCAAAATGCAGATGCATTGTCACCCGCGAGGGCTAAGATGGAATGCCTCATTTCCAGTAAAAAGTTGGTTTCCAGAAAAAATTAGCATACGGGGTAATCTATTACACTGGTTTTCGTCATACATCATAAACAGAAGCCAAAAATAGTTATCAGTGGGTTTCAATCTCAGAGTATTCTTGTGACTTCAGGCGTGCCACAGGGATCATCCTCGGTCCGCTTTAATTTATCATTTTTATTAATGATATAGGACAGTGTTCTCACAATTGTAACTTATTGTTGTACTCGTATACAGACGACTTAAAAATTTATAAATCTATAACAGCTATCACTGTTTGCTTTCTCATACTTGCTACAATGACAATAAATTGCATTTAAGCCAGTCCAAATGTAGTTATATACATTTTTCACAAAAAAAACATATTGCACATTAAAGCTATTCTCTTCGTAATGTCTTGTTAAATAAAGTCACGTCTTTGCGTGATTTAGGTATCATATTGGATAATAAGTTGCATTTCGATCTCCATATTCACAAAATTGTTAAAAAATCCTTTCAAATGTATCGTTTTGTGGTAAGGTCATCTAAGAAATTTAAGAAACCCTGTACGTATCTTTATCTTTATAAAGCTTTTGTACGGTCCCAACTTGCGTACGCCATACCAACATGAAACCGTCTGTACAATAAGTATCTAGACTTAATTGAAAATGTGCAGCGTAAATATCTGCAATCCATGTAGTACAGGTGTTACGGCACATTTATGTCATATGATCAGTTGTTGAATAAGTACAAACTGCATTCTCTTCAGTTTAGGCGTAAACTCCTTGTATATATTGTACTTCATGACATCAATAATAATAAATTTGATTGTACTGATTTCACCAACAGATTATGTTATATTGTCCCAAGAACGGTTCATAGGCGGTAGGTGCGCGTTCGTAAGCTGTCCGCAACTGTCAAATGTTGTACCAAAGCTGGTATCCGCTAACCTGTCCGTCAAATGATTGATATCTGTAATGATATCTTTGTTGACTCTGACATATCCCATCTTTCTGAGTCTCTATTCAAGCGTTACATCTGTAATATACTTAACACTTTTTGGTGACTTTTTTAACCATTGCTTAACGCTTTTGTTTCATTATGTTGCTATTTAGATCTAGATGGATACTTTTTATTACACACCACTTATACCATAAATAAAATGTACAGTTGCATAGTTCTTAACAGCAATCGTTTTTAGGCCATCTTTATACATATGTTGATTGTAATTATGTTCTGTTAATGATTAACTTTGGTACTACGTGCAGTCGCTGGCACTGGCATGTGTACACCTTTGATTTAGTACATACTTTAATATTACTATAATAAAGTTAAACGTAGATATTTACATCTTATTGCTGGTGACTAAACCTAACTACGTACTCAATATCAGCTGTTGTTGCTTAGTATCTGATCGCGTCCGATAATTTATTTATATTTATGTTCACATCTGTTAATATGTGGATAGTGTATTTGACTACATATTTATTCTTATTTTTACGTTAGCTAACATTATTTTGTGTAACATTATATTATGTAGTTGTTTGCTATTCCTAATAAAGAGAAAAAAAGGGTCTCCGGTTCTCTACACTCACCATACAAAACACAGCAGCAATAAGCTACTATTTTACGCCGGTATTCTACGAGAGTGCTGTCCTTCCTCGGTCGAGCCGACCTATTCTTGCTACAACTATACTACAAATATAACTGCGGCGTGCCTCTACCACGTATAAAACATAAATCTACTTTGTGTTAAGCATATGTTATTATATAGCATCTATCAGTTTGTGGGTGTTCTTGTAATACATTAATGTATATCTGTTTACTGTCCTAAGGAACTTAAAAATAAATTAAAAATAAAAACTCTTCCAAGCCGCGCCGTAGTTGTGTGGCGTCGGCGTAAATGAAGCCGCCATTCCATTTTATTTATTACAATTTCAATAAATAGTAATTATTCTTAAAGATTTTACACGAGGAATTTCATTTTAAGTGGTAAGTGGATGTTGCGGCCCATAGGCATCACCATCCATTATCAATTAAGAATCAACATGCAGATGCGTTAGCAACCCCGAAGGAGTAAAAATGGACTAGAAATGCGTCGTTTCCTTTAAAAAGGATCTTCAGTTCTTTACACTCACCATACAAAACGTAGCAGCATTAATCTGCTATTTTGTTCTGGTTTTCTGTGGGTACGTGGTCCTTCTCCAGTCTGATCCGTTCGTGTAACAACTATAATATAGCCTGATTATGGCTCTACCGCGTATAAAATTTACTCTATACCCGACGCTTTTTCTAAGATTTTCCATCTTAAAGACCCAAATCGGTTAAATTTCAAATAGATAATCAAACTGAGTGCTGTCTCAATGGAATGTCATCACATCTCGAAATATTTACCCTCCCCTGTGCGCTACCTCGCCGTCCACTTCCCGCGTCATTTTTACTTTCACTTTCTCAACATATTTTTGCACAAACTTATCACTAGATTCATCTTGACAACGATGGAACGAGGAGTTACGTGGATTACATCATTTATCTTGGTCCCACTAACCTATAACCTCGAATATTTTTAACATATCATTTCATAATATTATTTTTCTTAATTGAAATTTATATATTTCAACTTACATAATTATAAATTACATAGTAACTTATATTTAGGAGATACAGCTCTAACATTTACATTTACATTTTTATATATGGTTGTGTAATTTAATAAAGAAAATTTCTATTTTACCAGAAATTTGATGGTTAAATGCTAATGATGTAAGGATCTAATCTTATTAGTTAAGAATCAACTGCTGTGTTCGTATAGCTGTTTAACCTTTAAAGTTTTTATTACAAAAAATAACGAAGGAACTACACTTTTTGGTTTTTGTTAAGTTCATTAATATATTCCTATGAGTTCAAAGTAAAATGAATTATCTATTCATTAGTATGTATTATTGCATCAGTATTTGTATGCAATTTTGCCGGTTTCACTAACCCCATGTAGCTTAAATAAGAGACGAATAGTTTTAGTTAACAGAGTACCACTGATTTTAAGTACGTGTACTTTTGATGATGGACAATTCGAAGTAAAGCTTCGTGTCCAGTCAAAAATGGTCTCCGGTCCTGTACACTCACCATACGAAATAAAACAGCATGTTGTGGAGCTTACAGTAGAATGCGTATGAGAAGTGTACTGTGTATTCCGTAGGAGCGTGGCCCTTCCCCGGTCGAGTCGACCCATTCGTGCTGCAACTATAAAACAGCTGTGGTGTGGCTCCACCACGTAAGATATTATTATATTCAATGTGCTGCCACTGCGCTACCACGTCATAACCGATAAGATTAAACTAATTAAAAACAATAACACCATCAAATATAATGCTAGTAAGAACTCATTGTGTTCACGAAGTTTAATAAACATGCAACAAAACGAGCTCAATGCATTGTACGCAAAATTTCGTCACAGCAATGATCGCTCGTTTGTTTATTTATTGTGCTTATAACAAATCGTATATAATAGACATTTGCTTACTGTACAAACACAAAGTCTTTCATTTAAGAATATTCCAAATGGTTTTGTGTTGTATAAACAATAATTATTTTTACAATACATGTAGAAACAGAAACTTTTTTATTCAATATAGATTATAAACAATACTTACTGAAAGTCACTTTTTTCGTTTACCGCTGGTTCGCAAAAAAAAACCTCTGTTCAGCAAGAAATCCAGCGAAACTATTTTTTTAATCTAATTATAGCTTACAATCATGAATGTTACAATTAACAACACAAAACAAATTAGAAATAGCTTGGTAGCGATCACCCTTCCCAGGGGTTATTCTCTTATTATCATCCATAAATTCCTTAATATTATAATAACCCTTTTCATAAAAACTTAGTTTAATATAGTTTTTGAACTTCGTGTATGTTAAATTTTGTATATTTTCTGAGATATTGTTGTAAAAGCGTATACATCGCCCCAAGAATGAATTACTAACTCGGTGGAGTCGAGTAACTGGAACTACTAGCTTGTGTCTGTTCCTAGTATTTACAGAATGAATATCACTTATTTTTGCAAAACTACTTTTATTTTTGTGTAAGTACATTACGTTTTCATAAATGTATTGACAGGCCAGAGTTAATATATTAATTTTCTTAAATTTTTGTCTGAGCGACTCTTTTGGTTTTAAATCATATATTGCTCTAATAGTCCTCTTCAATAAAATAAATATAATTTCAGTGTCATTCGCGTACCCCCATAGCAAAATAACATACGAAATAAAGCTATGTAAGTAGCTAAAGTAAACTATTCTAGCTGTTTCAGTTCCAGTGTCGTAGCATCTTCCCGATAACAAACTCAATTAATAAAAAACTACGCTGGCCAACTGCCTGCCAAGCGTGGGAATTATGGCTAGATCCTCCCTATGAGACAATCTTCGGGGGAGGTTTACGTTCAACTTGGACTTTTATAGGCTTTAGCTGATAGAATATATAACTGTAAATGTAAATATAACTTAACTTTATGTAAGATACCCTCGGAAATAAAAAAATGTAGACTCGTTCAATGTATTCAAAAAGCGACTAACAAATCATATGATCACAAACATATCTATCAGAGTGCGTTGGATTGGTTTCTTCCTGGTCTTAGTATTGTCGTGCTAAGGTGATAGTGAATCCCAGAATTTAACTTTTTTCTATTTGTACAGATTTTTCCAGTCGATAGCTATTTTTGATGCTGTTTATTTTTCAACAACATGGGTACGACAACAAATTTTGTTATTTAGATTTACTTTTATTCATATACTCATGTAAGTATATAATGTCTTTATGAGATTAAATGTCTTTAAACCTAAACTTAACTTTATAACAATCTCAAATATCCTTCATATATAAGACATCAACGCACGCTCACTTATATTGTAGTTGATTTGAAAAAATAATGTTTATTGGTACAGCGACAAAAACACGTGTTCAAATTACTCACCTAAATTGATTAACGTTTTTTATAATTTTGTCCCAATATTCAAAGATACGTGATATCTTACTTATAAGTATAAAAAACGAACAGTCTACTTGACAGTAGCTATATACTGTAGCTCAAATGCCCCCTCATCTGTCCTCGATTAAGAATCAAAATATTGATGAATCGTCGTCTTTGAAGACTAAGATTGAATGTGCTGTTACTATCGAAAAACGCACTCTAGCATAATTCTGCTATTTCGCATAGTAAGTTTCATCACTATACGAAACACAGCACCATTATGCTGCTATTTTAGCATATTGATATATTCTTTGTGAGCATATTCTCTCCCGGATTGAGACGATCCGTTCATAATAAATTTGCATCGTATCTTTACCACGTTAAATACTAGCGCTGCAAAGCATAATTGAGTAGTAGAATGAGCAAAACGTTACATTAAATGGATTGGCTCCCTCTCTCTTATGGTAAAAGAAGTATTATATACAACGTTAAATTTAATTTCTTTCATGAAAACGATATAACGAGATTTTGAAATACGTTTATAGTTCGCTCAATATATCTCAAGTGTTCATACTAAAATCATTAGTGTTTCTATAGAATAGAGATAACAAATGAGCGTACACATAGTCCATACGGTGGTAAGTGGATGTTGTAGCCGATATATAACAACATCTATCCTCGGTTAAGAATTAAAATGAGATGCGTTGTCACCACCGCGGACCAAGATGGAATACTTCTTCTCCAGCAAAAAGGATTTCCGATTCTCTACATTCACCACATGAAACAGCAGCATTGTGCTGCTATTTTACGCTGGTATTCTGTGAGAGCGTGGTCCCTCCCCGGTCGAGCCGACCCATTCGTGCTACAACTATAACAGAGCTGCAGCGTGGCTCTACTACGTGCAAAAATGAATTCGTATTTTATTTTAATTGATGATCAGAACCATTAGTTATAGAGTTTAAATAGTCACTGTATTGCGTGAAACATGAGTTCCCCGGCCAAATTTACTTGATGATATCATCGACGGCCGCCACTGTAATTCCAGCAACGCTGCCTCAAACAGATGAGGCAACGATCAAATCTTCTGAATAGCGGTGCGCGTGATGTCACGTGCAGGTGCTAGCAATCAATCTGAATATTAATATTGATGATTATTTAGTAATTGATGTTACATCTCTACCTACTACTTTAAGTTATCAAAACAATAACATGTAATAATAAAATTGTGTGTATCAGCTGTTTACTTTTGCACTTTAACATGAACCAAATTTTATATTTAAATTAAAATATCATCATCATTACAGCCTCACACAAGTTTACTGGTGAACATAGGCTGTCCCAAAGGAATGTCAAAAAGCACGATCCGAAGCCACCTGCATCATTCAACTTCTTGGATTTCGCTTACTGGTATGGGGTTGTCACTCGAGAACCTTTCTTCCCCATCGGTGGTCGGTTTTTCGAGCTGTTGTATAAATTTAGGCATACAAAAAGGAAATACATACGTATACGTTAATTTAAATTATGCCAAACTTTTTTTAAATAAATGTTATTATTTTGCTGTAGCCAAATACTACGTTCGGAATACCAGAGTGGTGACGGTTACAAAATTTCAATTTCAAATTTCAATATATTTAATTGTACAGATAATGGAGAAAACTAAATAATTGTATGTTTCTTACTCTTAAAACTATGAGAAAGTCTTTGATTCCGTCGAAATTTGAGCGGTGCTACAGTCCCTTCAGCGGTGCCAAGTTGACTGTCGGTATATCGAAGTGCTGAAGTGGTTGTACGGTCGGACTACGATGGCTATCCGAGTATAGAACCATGATGAGTATGTTTCCATGTTACTCGACGGATTCTATTCGACTGGGCAGCGCTCGGGACATTACAACACACCTCCTCGTGACCTGCACCTTAAAACATGAAAACGAGACTGTACAACCACTCCGCGTTGCCAGTAATGACTCATGGAACTGAGACGTGGTCCTACACAACTAGCCGTAAAATGAAGTAGCTCAAGTTCACTCAGCGAGCTACGGTGATAGCTATGCTCGTGGTTTCTCTGCATGATAAACTAAAATTAAAAATGAGGATATCCACAGTAGAACCAGAGTTATCTACATAGCAAAACGGATTAGTAAGCTGGAGTGGCAATGGGCCGATCATATAGCTCGAAGCAACGACAACCGATGGGGAAAAAAGGTTCTCGAGTGGCAACCTCGTACCAGTAGGCAAAGTGTAGGGTGACCCCCCACTAGATGGGGTGACGACCTGGTGAGACAATGGACGTAGAAGCCGATGGCCGCAGGTGGCTCAGGACCGTACTTTGTGGCGTTCCTTGGGGAGGCATATGTTCAGCAGTCTACTTGAGAAGGGCTGTAGTGATGATGATTATGATAAACTTTAAGAAATGATTGCGCATTATAATATTTGAATACAATTTTTCATTTACGTTAATTATACACAAACTATCGACACAAATTGTAATAAGAGGCTTGAGTCATTTAATGAATTACGAGTAATTCTATAAGATATTAAATTATAAAAGCAGACTCTCTTTGTTATAGTTTTAAGCTTTTTATAAAATTAATAAATGTTAAAAAATTGAATCAAGTTTAGTTACAGTTATATTTAACATAGCTCACGTTAACGTAACTCACGTTATACATAATACATTGTTGCTTTATTAATTAAAATTTGATGCTCATTAAATTTATAGGTTAGCTGACAACGCGCTGCCGGTGCCGGAGGCTGTTCGTTCTGTTCAATTGCCCCGGTATTGCGGCCGTGACATCAGACAAGTCAAGTTTGGTTTCCCAACAGAAAACATTTCCGCTTCATGTACAAACCAAAAGCTAAAATATAAACAACTTTATACGATTATTTACTTTTAATAATAACAACAGAAAATTGTGTCGGATCTTGGATTTTTTATTACATATTTAATAATTATTATTATAT
>DWHP01003755.1:0-13109 GCA_018247895.1 Parnassius honrathi
CAATACGCGTGCACCCGGTCGATCCCCGCTTACACAAATAAAATTGTTAATTGTGTTCAACATTATGAGGAAACTTTCATCACTAATGAATAAAATATTATGAGGATATATTGTAAAATCTGTCAACACGCAGAGTCAACGCGGCTGACTAATTGGTCCACAACACTCACTAACAAGGATGCCTGCGCCTGTGATCGTGACGTATATACCTCAGTAATTTTACTTTTCTAAATTAGAAATAAAACAAAATCTTTATAGAACAACGACCTTAATTAAACGAAAATAATAAACCAAACAATCTAAACTCAAATCAAAATCACGATGCATATCAAATTCCGGCGCCCGACAGTAGCGGCGAGGGATTAGAGGAAAGGGACTAACCGCATAGTTTGTCAAACCCTAATTAATAAACTAAACGTTCCCGGGACATGAATACACAAACTAAGTTAGCTCGTGCCTCAGGCCCTGTCTGTATATCGAAGGCACCTTTGGAAATTACAATTTTGCTAATAGCTATTGAGAAAGTATTTATATTATACTCTTAAAGATGCGTGTGGCTCATCAGGTATAGTTGTGGTTTCTTTGTTCGAACCCAGCTGGAGCCAAAATTTATTCAAGATAAATAATAATATGATTAATTTATTTTTATCATCACAATTTAGGTGTTGACTAGTTGACTTAAAATAAATAAATCAAAATAATTATAATTCAAAAATAACTCAACAATAAAGATCTAACGATGTGAAATACTACTCAAAATAGGCTTTAAAAATCAAAGTTACAGATCACCAGCAATCAAGGCTAAACTACATATTCAGATACTTGCATTACTGGCTCAATTAACAAAATAAGGTAAGAAATAATCATCAAGTTGTATTTGTTAAAGATACAAATATAAAAAAGAGTTTAAAGATAGTTCCAAGTTAAAACTATATTAGGTAACTGATAGTTTATCGATCTCTGCTTAATTTATCAATACGGCCGCAACATTGAATTATTTAGTAAATCCTTTATTAGGGTACCCCTCGGTACCACATAGTAACTGAAGATGATTACACGCTTTTTCGTAGGATAAGTGTGACAAACGAGCACACAGTCCACCTGGTGGTAAGTGGTTGCTGTGGCCCGTAGACATCTACATTTGTTCTCAATTACGAATCAAAATGCAGATTTGTTGTCACCCGTAATGACTAAGATGGAAAGCCTCGTTTTCAATAAAAAGTGTCTCCGGTTCTCTAGAATCAGCATACGAAACACAGCGGCGTTCAGCTGACATTCTGTGAGAGCGTGGTCCTTCCCCAGTCGAGCCGAACCATTCGTGCTACAACTATACTACTGATATCTACCACATATATGCAAAGACCATGGACCTTCACTACATTAGTTCTGTTATTCATTATGTATGTACCTTAACTGACAGTTGATAGCTTCTGATTATATGTTAACAATTTTGTAGTAATTAGCTAAAAGATCCTTACATATATGTACGTGCTAATAAAATGCTTGAAAAATCAAAGCTTTGAGAGTTCGACCCTTATGTCCTACATAAGGTAACTTACTCACATGAGTCAATATGTATAAATAGATGTTAGATATGTATGAATTCTAATCTTTTTAATCGACTTCAAAAAGGAGGAGGTATTAAATTCGACTGTATTTATTTATGAGTGCTACCTCAGAACTTTATTTCCAGGTGAACTGATTTTGACGATCATTTTGTTATTTGAAAGCTGGTATTTGTCATATGTTCCCACATACCTAAATTTGATCAACATCTAACTAGTATTTTTTGAGTTATCCTTAATTGTGCTTATTTAATTGACTACGATTACATTGAAGATGTGCTCATTTTATTTATATGAAGTCGGTACAAAAATTTTAATATTACCACTTACTAAAAATATTTTTGGTGAGGTGAGATTCTCGTGAGTAGATTGGTAAGGGGAAGTGGTAAAAAGTTGTAATAAATTTACTTGACAAAATTTTATATAAAAATATATTCATGGTAATCATTACAGTCCGTTACAATCCAACTGTCGAACACAGGCCCCCCTCAAGTACTGCCGGAAAGCAAGGTCCTAAGCCACTTGCAACCGTCGATTTTTTGCATAGAATTCAAACCATAGTAACCGACATAAACCAAAGGATCAGTTAGCTGACAACATGAGAAGAAAAGGTTGCCAGATGGATGCCTCGTACCGGTAAGCGACGTGTAAGATGGGAGGTCGACTTACACGTCACTCCAGTCGTCCAGATGGAGTGACGAACAGGTGAATATAATATGTAAATATAACGGATAGTAAAAACGTACTCTTTGTTTTATCAAACTATTTTCAAAATACTCTCAATGGATCATAATGAATAATAAAGGTGTAACTCGCGGTAATCTAATCACAAATGTTAGTTCAATAGCCAATACCATAGTAATCTATTTGAATAGGTACAGAATTCTAAGAACATAGTAAAACTATACAAATTCTCCTATTGCCAACTCCGGAAAACAAATGACTTTTTGAAACCTTCAAAGCGTTTTGTCAAATCGAACAGCGTGTTATTAAAATTGGAAATAAATTGGCGTATGATACGCGCTCGCCTAAAACTTGATGGGTCCATAATGGCGGCAATTTTTTACATGACCTCGGACTGGGAATTACGAATTAGCGTTTCGAGCGTCGCCCTATTATTAAATCATAACAGGTCTTGGTCCGCAATTAGTTAAGTTCTCACGGCTGGACGGACGACTCGGCAATTGCTGGAATTTGGTTCTTTTTTTTAAATTTGACGATGTTCGGACATAATAACATGATTTTTTCAGTTTGCAGTTTATGACATTGAGAAAAAAACAACAAGATTTATTTAAAAGTTCCAGCTTTAAGAGTTATCGCCTTCTTAATATAATATGTACTGCAAGTGGTAGGACGTCTCTCCTTCATATGATTCCGTCTGGTTAAGTTTCATTTTCACCCTCTGTTCTATTTTTGCTGCCAAAGCAATATGTGGAATGCTGTGTTCCGATCTGGAGAGTATAGAGAGTTGTATGAATACAGGCTGTGAGGCATTCCTTCTTAGTCGTAAGAAGTACTACCGCATCTACATCATTGGCTGCAGAACGCCGTTTACCGTCATGTAAGTTCCATACGTAGTAGAGCCACGCTACAGCTATATTATGGTTGTGGAACGAATGGGTCCGCTCGATCGGGCAAGGACCACGCTCTCACAAAAAACCAGCGTATAATAGCAGCGTAATACTGCTGTGTTTCGTATGGTGAGTGTAGAGAATCGGAAACCTGTGTTTACTAGAAACGAGGTATTCCAAGTTAGTCCTCAGGGGTGACAACGCATCTGCGTTACGATTCTTAATCGAGGATAAATGTAGATGCGTATGGGTCACAGCATCCACTTACCATCGAGTGGACAATGTGCTCGTTTGTCACCCTTATCCTATGAAAAAGCCTGTAATCATCTTCAGTTACTATGTGGTACCGAGGGGTACCCTAAAAAAGTAGACTGTAAGGTCATTTATCACCCAGGCTTTAAAAAAATAATCGTTTCATACATATTAATTAAATAATGCCTATAAATTAAATTCAATTGGCATTTTATTTAATTTTTGTGTACCAGTGTACCTATTTTTTTACTTTTTACTATTATTTATCGATATAGCCTGTCAACGTCCACTGCTGAACACAGACCGCATCCTTACATACCTCATAGGGAGGATGTTTTCCATATAATGGCAATTATAGAAAATACTTGACGAGCGTGGTGGCTTCGAATTGTTTTGAGGAAGATGCTGCCACACGTTACTGTTTTATTTTCCTCGGTAGCTTTTTACAACCGAGGTGGTAGTTTCTCTCACACCAGCACCACACGTCCGTTCATATTTTTTACATTATGTACCTATCTAACATTGGATTAAGAGTAAGTGAATTGTTTAATGTTTATTACGATCTTTTTTAAACGTTTATTACAGATTAATGAATGTTATTGCATATTCAACAAATCAACAATAATCTGTGACCACTATATTCATTAAGATAAATGTAAGATGTATTGAACAGTTTTTAAAATGCATTCCACGATACGGGAAACCTTAGTGTGGAAATGAAAGAAGTGATTTTCTTTTAAGGACTTCTCCTAAAAATAATAAGTTAAAAAAATATTATTATTGCCTACAAGAAATATTTAGTTTAACACTAACTAACAGAATCAAAACTATGTTAAAATCTTGTTAAACATATAGCCATTTTACTATCTCTAAAATTTAACACTTTATAATTTAGGCTAACGTCGTATTTTACAAACGTGAAACTATTAATAGATATTGAAAATTATGCAAATAGTAGTACTCTTCTCTAAAACGATGGCTATATTTTATTAGCGCTCAATACGTCTCATAGGTTTTAATTGAATTCAGCCATTGATTGTTGCTACTTATTTTGAAATTGTGACATTAATGTTCGTTAGCAACTTAGGCTTGAATGTCGGCACTGGTAACACGACGGAATTCGATGAATTAATGAAGAACGAGTTGTGAGTTTTAATTATTTTAATGTGTTGTTATTTTTATGTAAAAATCTAATAATGTTATCAGTAAACATAAATAATTAGAAAATTTTGGTAATTTTAAAAGTTATTTCGATCGTTATTATTATACGGATTAGTGTAATTTTTTTTGAAAAGTAACGTAAATAGTAGACGCCGTGCGTAAAGCGTAGAATCATTGGAGCAAAAATGTACAGACAGATGCGCCTTTCCAGTTGAATAAGCCCCCACAAAGACCAACAGCTATTGTTAACACTGCTATTAATGGGCTATAACTAGGTTATTTTACAATTCGGTATGACTTACCGATGCGTCGTTGTAAATAAAAAACAATCATACGTTTTTTCCTCAATGAGTTTATTGCGTCAGAACAATAAATGAAGCTGATCATTATAACGCTTACTTTCAACATCGATTACGAATACTATACACGGTACCATATCGCCGCCGAGTCCATTAAAATTTATAATATTCAAGTCCGTATTGCACATTGCTTCACAAACGTCAACTGAATTACCCAAGCGGTACTATCCCTATTAACTTATAGTTCCTGGGATCGTTAAGTTCGATATATTTGTCTAAATATCACAAGAAAAATACAAAACGAAATACGAAATAGAATCAACACAATTAAAATTATTAACAATTAAATATACAGAGTCTGTCGCGCGCCATTGGCTTCAGGTAGTGAGGTATCACCAAGCGGACCGCGGCGGATAGCGACTGCGTCATGACACAGGAACGTGGTGCTGATAGAGTTGCTCTTGGCGTTCACATAGGGAGGTCATCTTCTTGAATGATTCCGAAGTCTCTCGAAAAAGCAGCTTAGCGTCATCACGGGGCCGAGCGTGAGCCGCGTCCAGCCTTCCAGGTGAAATTACTGGAGGTGATGATGCTGACAGGGGCGACTGCGAGTCTCTCGCCGACTGAGCTCCGGCTGGCGCGCCATAGAGTCCTCCCGCTTGGGGAGCTCCGCTGCCCATCAGACACGGGACCGGAAAAAATCCCCGCTCACCTAACTGCGGAAGCAACCCCGCTTGTAACGCGCTCAAGTTTCTGCTGTAGAATTTCATTGTTTCTGCGACGTAGTTCGGCAGCTGTGAGGTCTCGTCACCGCCGTATCGGAGACTTTCTAATGTAGATGCGAGACCTTTTATGTCCGCGTACAACTTATTTAGTAGTTCTGCGTTGACTTCAAATGCGGGTCTTTGCTCCCGCAAATCCGGTGAGCCAGTAGAGAGTAATCGTCGATGTAGATCAACGTTCGAGCTGTGTCTATCTCTACTTCTGCGAGAAGGGAACGCGGCATCACAACCGTTGACGTCACAAGGATGATGTAATTTTAAATGATCATTCCTGTAGTGCATTCGCAAGGTGAAGTGATTCTGAAATATTTTTCCACAAGCTGTGCATCGGTCTGGATTCTCATCGTCTATTGGTATATCGAGATCATTAATGTCTGTATGGTCGTCCGTGTGATCACTGCTTGCTGACGGTGAACGCGCTCGAGCCAGACGTTCTTCCATCGCATGCAGATCGCTACCGCTATCGCTCGGTGTATACAAATCGGAACGTAGTCTCAGACCTTCACGAACCACGCTTGGTGCACTCGACTCATCATCTGATTCACTTTCTGCTTTAACTTGCGTCACCATTTCCGAATCCACAGGAGTTTCCTCGCCGTTCTGAAATGGCTCCCATTTTTCGGGTTTTTGTTTCTTAAGTGATAAAGGCTCCTCTTCCGCGCGACTTGAGCCAGGTGTCGAAATGTTCCTAAACAACTCACTATTATATTCCTCATCGGAAACGCTATATTCGTTGTTTTGAGAACACCTGGTAGGATTCCCACTTTTCCTTTTTCGTTTATTAGGAACAAAGGATGATTTATCATCCATGACGGTGGGTTCAGTACGCGTAGTTGTCTCGGATGATGAAGGCGGAATTTCAATATCATCACGCTTTTTATTTACACTTAAGTCCTCGGGTTCATCGTTGTAATTCAGCCTTTCCTTTAGGGAAGACTCAGTTTTGTTTTCCTCTTTTTCTTGTTTTTGATTTGAATCACCTTCAGCGTTTTCACAATGTTTATTACAATCGTCCGCATGCGATGACGGAGATTTCAGTACATCGAACATATGACGAGAAGGCTCTTCAGGAGATGGGATTTTTCTGTACAATTTTTCAATTTCACTGAAGTTACGAAGATCGTCAAGGGGCACTCGCGGAGGTAACGGTGTAGGTCCTGGTGGTGCAAGGGGTGGAGGCAATCTAGCGGCCAAGTCGGGCGGCAAGAGTACAGGCGGCGGCAACGGAAGTCTTGCGAGCGCCGGTAGAAGCGGGAACGGTTGTGCCGACCGACCGTCGTGCGCTGATATCTTGCGCCTTACGTGCGGTGAGTGCAGCTTAGGGTTAGGATTAGCGCTATGCCTATTCCTAGAACGACGCGAACTAAACATCATTGTGCACCCCTCCACCGTACATTTATGCATTTCACGTAAATGCACTGCAGAAAAATGAATCTTCAACGCGCCTTTATCGCAAAAAGTTTTTAAACAAACATTACACTGCACTCTCTTCTTTCCCGTAGCAGGGTTGACAAACTGCACACCGAGGCCGAGAGGCCAGGGTGCGGGTGGCGGTTCACGACGCTCCGGCGGATATTCGGGAGATCGGGGCTCGTCTCGCTCTTCATCGCGCCCGCTGAAACTAGCTCCTAATTTTCTGAAGTCGAACTGTGGTGCCGGTTGGCTCACGCGCGGCATCATGAAATAGTCCAAGCCGGCGGGCAGGCCGGGGACCGCACCGTACTCTTTGCTCTCCATCACGTCACTGTCATAATATAGCGCGTAGTGCGAAGCGGGTGGCGCGCGACGCGGCCGCTTTGCGACTGAGGACGTGCGACACAGGTGACCGAGCGGGCGGCGCGCGACAAAGGCCAGCGCTCCGGGGTGAGGGACGAGGGAGAGGAGGGCGCGGGGAGATCAGGTGGGAGGAGCGTACGCTGGGCGGAGCGGATCGATGCGCAGTGGGGACAAGCGACACTCGCCCGCCGACCGACCACTGTAAACACAAGAGAACTAAAGCATCGCATGTTACGTAACTACAGACCGCTCTCAGGCAGTAAGTGCACACGCCTGCGTGACTCGCGTGTACCCAGAGCGGCCCGTATACCGGCGGTTGCTTTGCACAAAGCAAGCAAGTCAACTTTAAACAATAACTATGGCTAATACCTACCTACATGTTTCAACAGACAACTTTAAACAAGAATGAAAATCTGAACGGAATCATCCTAATCTTAAAAACATTTTTTATCTTACAAAATAATTGAAAAGGTATCATCACGATGATAATTCTCTATTGGCAGTTATGTTTCATAGATATGTACATTTTATATATGTATATTTTATGGATATATTTTATGGATGTGTATATTTTATAGATCGTAGGAAAATATTTCTTTAAATAAATAACTGGATAGTTGTAGATGTCTATGGGCCCCAGCATCCACTTACCATCATAAAAAGAAACTTCTCGGTCGATCCTTTTTCCGCTGAGCCGACCCCATTAGTACAACTGCAGCGTAGCATTATATTAGCTAAGCTTTTACGTACAATTTAACAATTATTTGATAATATTTTTTTAAATTTAAACAATTTCAAATTTAATATTACGATATATACAGGTAGGTACATATTAAAATTACTTATCCATTATATAAAAATATCCTAATATGTATTATAATTATTAAGATTATGGCTACAGTAGCGTAATAATCAAGGTTGTGGATTTGATATCGTCATTCGATCATTTCGACTATCGTCATGAACCACTCCCTACTTGCCATAGTTACCACACATGCCATGCGAGTTGGAAACTGCAGTTTTTTATTGTTATTAAGAAGATTGTGCTGACCATCTCCCGGTTTGTTTCCTTCAGTCACCTTATTCAACACCCACGGGACGATGTATGTATTCTTACACCGCCACTGTAAATAGCTCGGTACACGGTAGCCTTACCAGCCTTACCTTTGTTTTAACGTTCGGTCGTCCTATACCTACTCGGCCTGCCAGTACGAGACTGTCACTTTAGAACCTTCTTTCCCACCGATTATCGGTTAGTCATTGCCAACCCAATGCCACTTCAACTTACTGATACCTATACGTAGATAAAGTATAACTTTAAAATTGATATTATTCTCTTCATTTATGAGGCCTTTTCAAGAATACGCCGATTGATTAATTCCTTGAAAGATTTAGAAATTTCGCCAACCTTCCAAGCTCAGTATTCTACCATCCTCGTCATATCCTACCATCAGCCAATCCTTTACGCCTCATACATTATACTACCGGGTGCAGTGTGTGTAAGTTAGGTTCCCACTTGCTTGTAAATTTTACTCTTTAAACTTTTTCAATAATTTTATATTTTATAATTCCTATACTTAATAATATTTACGTTGATAATTAACAATTAAAAATTCTATTTTAGGTGCTCTATAACTCCACCTAACTATGTTTGGTAATCTGTGACAATCTGTTACTTATAAAATAATGCCGGTTTAATAGCGCAGTGGCTTAGCGTTTGATTGCTGATTCAAATTCCTCACGGAACAATTCTAAGAATTGTTTCTTCTTATCTTCATTCGGATATTTTCGGTTCGTGGTTAACGTTTTTAATTCTTATAAGTAATAAAAAGAATACCGTTGTATTTATTGCATATGTACCAATAGATAACCTTTTTAAAATTAATTACAAGAAGACACAAAAACATTAAGTATTTTTTATTGCATGTAGACATACATACCTATATTTTTAAAATAAATGGCGAGTAGACGGAGAATTTAAAAGGAGGTACCTAAAAGTAAAACAGTAAATGTAGAGCTTATATACCTACCTACGTTACACATTGTTATGCGTCTTATGACCGGGTACGGGCCTCATTCTCATTTCTAAGATAGTTATGAAAAAATTAAATGTAAGTACTTACTAAGTGTACCTATGAGGAAAATAATTGAAATATCTTCTACGTAAAGAGAAACTAATATTTTTAGCTTACATTTCTGCGTCGATTTCTGAGTTGTTACTAAAACGAATACACTCACAAATAGTTCAAAATAACATATTTATGTTGGCTGCACGCTGTTACTGTCTTATTTTGTGTGATTTATTTCAAAGCTCTTGTAGTCTATCAAACGTAACAACTAACGCCATCTATCAAGACATTTTAGAACTACAACCGTAATAATAAAATTATGATTGTATTGTTTTATTTATAACTCTGGGTTTCAATTTATGAATGCTGAAAAATAACATGCTATATAAAACGTTTCAAATAGTATCTACTGTTACAATAAATTTAGAGTGTTTTTATGCAATGAAATATGACCCACAATTTCTATAGCTTCGTAGTTGGCGTGAAGGCAACGCCGCCTTAGTCCATACCGGGGCCCTGTTGGAAAGTAAAAGTGAATGACAAAACATTTTTCTGCTATGATTATATATTTATTATAGTTAATTGGTAAAAATCAAATAATATGTCATTATTGAGGTCATCCACGACTTTTTCCACCACCAGGGCGGAGCCACTTTACAACGAACAAAAATATTTGACAGATTTCATAGCGGAGACGATAATTTCTCAGGAAAATGTAAACTTTAATGTTAGGTACTTGTCTAAACTTTCTTTCAAAAAAAGAAAATATTCTACAACAACATCAATGTGTATTTTTCAATTTATTACATTAAAATTTTGTCTATTGTCTAAAAGTAAGGACCGTAACTATTATTTGCTATAAAATCTAATATTTGTGGTTGAAAATTATCATATTTAAAAAAATTACCGTTAAATTTTTAAGTGTTATTTTTATTAAACAGTACGAAATGATATTTTTATCTCATAAATTATAAATGCATAGATTGCAGAAAATTAAAAACAAATCAAGACTATAAGTAAGACAACTGTACAGCCCGACAAAAACGTTGAGATGGCGGCGAAACGCGGAAGTACATATTTTCTACCTGGGAAATCTGTCAATGCCACTTTTTCTAGCTAAAGGCCGATGCCTTTCATTACGGGAGCGTGACGATTGGACACAGGCCCCGTGTGCCCTGAAGGTAAAGACGGTACTTCGTGGAGGCCATCCTAGACGTGTAAAAATCTGAACTCACTCACAATCAAAACGACTTACATTCAAAGATTTTAATGTTCTCGCATTTAAAAGTAACTGAACGTCTCAAGTAATTTTTTTATTTACTATTCACACTGAAGTTTAATGTTCTAAAACCCAAATAGGTTTTTGATGATAGCGTTTGAATGATGTGGAATGAAAACGTTTTCAAAGATCGTTTCTGACAAGAAAGGCAAACATTTTAAGAGCCCTAGAAACCGCGAACAAATGTTGCTACTATAAAGGAAAACCACTAGCTGAGTTAATACTCCGATGTTTGTTATTCTTTTACCAAGTCCCTGGTTGCAGTCAAATAAATCAAGAGTTCTATTGTAGTCGTAATAGGTAGGTATCTATTATTAGAACTATTTAAAATTTATTTGAATTGTTTATATAGTACGTGAGGGTAATATGGTCATCCGGTTAATATGGTCACTTTCTTATAACTCAAAAACTAAAGCATTGTTTGCACAGATGGCGTTGTGATACGACAGCTCTTAATCAGTCAAATAACGAAGGGTCAAATGGGCGCTATTTTATTGACGCCATTTTGACAGTTGATATATGACCTATAGTAAAAACGCGGTAGAGCCATGCTGCAGTTATATTAGTAGTAGGTATAGTTCTAGCACGAATGGGTCGGCTCGACCGGGGAAGGACCACGCTCTCACAGAATACTAGCGTAAAATAGTAGCTTAATGTTGCTGTATTTCGTATGGTGAGTGTAGAGCTCCGGAGTCCTTGTTTCCTGGAAACGAGGCATTACATCTTAGTCCTCACGGGTGACAACGCATCTGCATTTTACCTAATTCTTAATCGAGGGTGGATATAGTTTATGAGCTACAGCAACCACTTACCATCAGGTAGACTGAGTGCTTGTTTGTCACCCAATCCTATAAAAAAAATTTTACTCAGTCTTAATATAATATTGTGAAGTATAGTTAGTTTTTTTAATGCGTTTTTAAAGCGTTCCTTATTATTGACAAAGCTTGTTTGCTATTTTTTTCTTAATATATTAGTTATAATATAAGCCTTTGTGTTATCTCTGTCCTCCTCCTAGTTTTGTTTAATAGACTGAAAAAGCTTAAGGTGACCATATTACCCTCCCGTACCTTACCATTTATTTTAACATTAAGTTGTTTATAAAAATGACATACATAAAATAAAATGGGAGTGTCCATCTGTTATATCAAAATAACTGACTTCTAGGCTTCGGTAGTCATTCAAACATGAATACCTACTTTTAAAAATTTTGTCTGTCCGTGTGTCTATCTGCCTGTCCGGGCTTGTCTCCGAAATGTTTGAACCAATTGCGACAAAACATCACGAACGTATAGAGAGCTATGCCTCTATATTTTATCTGTAACTTGAAGATTTAAAAAAAAATTAAATGAGTGTTCCTATCCAGGCAATGCTGGGGCGCAACTGTTGTGGGTGGATATTTGCCATAGTTGCGCTTGGCAAGCGGGTTGGCAACGGGAGTTTTTAATTTAAGTCGTTATTACAAAGATGCTGCTACCCATCTCCTGATTTGTTTCCCTTTTTCCCCACTTACGACACCGAGGTAGTGGATATTCTTCACTGACACTACACGGTCAGGGTCTGGACAGTTGTTATTATATAAATAAAACTATAATCGAAATAGTATTTTAACGACGTAAAGGTACATCTATGCTCGTAAATAAAAATTCTTCGGTTATTACTGAGATACTACTATATACTACGAAAACTAACGAAAACTATTTCTTGAAATCTTTATTCTTACATTACACCTCAGAATACCTCGCACTTTCGACGTTATTCGCCGTCGTCTCCTCATCCTTGTCTTTTTTGCTTATTGCAAGCCCGAGGTTGACCACAATCGTTTGGCGTAAATGAAATTGTTATACCATTATCGCCATCTAGCGGTTATCATGAGACTTTCTGATATTTCCCACATCGGGACAAAATTGACTGGCAGATTACTTTACGCCGCTACTAACAGAAATTTTTATTTATTGTGTATTCTACATATCGTGAATAGTAAAGCTATGACACAGCGACTTTAAAAACATTTTTAAGCACTTCTATAATATGCGATCTGTTTTTAACCTGGTGAAGCCGCCCATTCATGCTATAGCAATAATACGTTTCGGTCTGGCTCTACCTCACAAAATTTCCTCTTTTTTAAACCGAGAAAGGGTTGTCGACATTACATTATTCTATGTGGTTGGACACCTTTTCCGCGTCTGAGTAGGTACCTCTTAACTAATAATAATAATAATAATACACCGCATGCGGTGGACAGTTTCAATGAATAGCAACGCATTGCAGGCGTATTATAGGGCGAAAGGGGGAGAAATTGGAGGTTTTGCGTATCGGGCAAGGATGCATCGACTTTTTGCTGAGCTGGAGCCATCT
>DWHP01003756.1:0-13107 GCA_018247895.1 Parnassius honrathi
ATATATATATATATATATATAAAGAACTATATGTATTGATTATATGTATATGAATACCTATTTTACCTTTTTTTTGAAATGGACACAAATCCGAACAACATTTGATTAGAGAAATTTATTTAAATTTGATCTATTAGTACGATTCAGAAATTGAATAGTGACTTATGTGAACGCAAGATCATTAATTGTAATAAAATGCTGTGACCTCTCTGTTTGGGAATCGGCACATATTCTTTGGTAATAGTAAATCGTTTCTCCGAGACTTGATTAAAAGTTCACTGTGCAATGTTGCAATAGGATTTCGATATAGAGACTGCAATATTATAACTACACGTTTCGAGATTCTTGTTTCCAAGAAACCTAAATAAGTCACTTAAGTACTTATCAACTTCTATCCATGGGTATGGTCGGTCAGATGGCGGTATTACCACGTAAAAATCTACACTGGCGATTGGAATCAGCTTCAAAAATGCGATGTCTTTGCTGCAAGGAAAGTTCTCTATACAACGAGAGAGAATTATATCCAGCCTTGGACGTTTACGCAATGATTATGAAGAAGAGAGAGAATTGAGGTACGCGTGATATGAAAACATAATGAGAATATTTTTAAGTTATAGCGCAATGCTGCAGCTATATTATGGATGTAGCACGAATGGACCGAAAATCCACCGCCATTGAGTATACTTCACCTGAGGATGTCTCATGTAGAGGCAAAACACGTATCATACTATCTATGGTAGTGTGTTTTTTCTAGTGTAGTGGTGTTGGGAGTACTGGTGCTGGGATTAGTTATGACGGGGATAGCGCACGCAATTTAGGGAGGGCGGAAGGTGTTCTTCGAACTACTTAAGACATTTCATTTTATTTTATTACGCTGATTTTAACAAATTAATTTTGAAGATTTTTAATATATAATGGATTTCCACAAAGTAACGCTGATTCAATTAATTTATTGTGTCTGCTAAACAGGGGAAGTACCACGCTTTCACAGAATAACGGCGTAAAATAGCGGCTTAATGCTGCTGTGTTTCGTGTGGTGAGTGTAGAAATCTGGAGATCCTTTTTACTGGCAATTAGGTATTAAATCTTCGCCCCAGGGATCTGATTTTAAATCTTAATTAGGGATAAATGTACTGGTCTATACGCACAGCATCTACTTGCAACATGTAGATTATTTGTCACCCATATTCTGTAAAAGAACATGGCCTAAGTATTCAGCACGTACTCGATTTAATTGCTGACAACACTTGTGTGGTTATTAACAAATACCTATAGTTTTATAATTTTCGTTACGTAACTTCCGTTCACCGTTAGAATCATAACTACTCGCAATGTCTGACGGGTAATTACCGACCTCTAGCTAATTTATCTAAGCAACGGACAACGGATGTAGCCCGACGCGGGGACATGAAAATCCGACATATCCAGTATCCAGAGGCTCACCTTTCTAAGTAATAATAACTATTAATCATGTGAGCCGACCCCAGAGGCGTCTTAAGTGTTGCTCTAACTCGTAAAATATCCTTAACACAGACCCAAGGTCTTAAATCCTGCATCTGTGCCAAAACTAATGAGATATAAGCTATTTAAAAAATGGTGTCAATTATGAAGTCATTCGATTAGAGAAAATTTATAATGGTTATATTGAATACAAGAATTGATGGATCATTTAAGTGATTTAAGCATAATCTGGATTTTTTATTTTTTATTGTTATAGAAATATTTCAAGGCTTGATTAAAAATGTTAATAAAATCTGCTTGTTCCAGTTGCAATATTCTGGAATTAATAATGTTTGGAATTCCTTGGAAGGAAGCATTAATTATTCATTATTTAGGTCTATTATACTTATTTAAAAACAATATTACTAAATTCTATGTAGAAACCCAAGACAGATGTGCAAGTTCACAAGGATATACCTATACTCCTGCCAGAATAACCCCCGCATCGAAAATTGTGTAACAGAACCAACTGTATTGAAAGCAGGAAGGGTCCCGTCAAAAATTACTATTATACCCCGACACATAATTAATGAACTGCTTATTCAAATACTTTTAAAACTATTATTCATACCGTTTACGTTTGAAATGTCCCGACCGATTTCTATAAAAGGGCTCCTATTTTTTTCAAAATTAATTAAAATAAGTTACTTTGTGCGATTTTTTAACAAAACGTTAAGCCGAGCGAATTAAAAGTTACCCTTTTTTTTGAAGTCATTTAAAGGCCTTGTTAATATTTTAAAGAAATAACTCTTATATAACAAGACTAACAACGGTTGAATAAAATTCTTATTTTTTAAATATTATGGAACTTTACACTATTTATAAAGGGAAATTCAGACTTTTGAACTGAAACGAAATTTCTGTTATTCTTGTCATAATTCCCCTAAGAAATGCCACAAAACAGGGCACCTGCATGCACCCATTGACTTCCTGCATGTCTTAAAAAGTTCTCACTCCATTTGGTGGGGGGCTGCTGTATTCCGCTTACCGGGTTGTAGATACCTACCTTACTTGCTATCCTTATTGTAATAAATGAATAGAAAAAAAAACGTTTTACTATTTACGCCACAAATAAGAGATTTGTAATTATGATACGACGTTGTACAGTCTCAACGCGTTAAGAGTACCAAAATGCCTACTGTTAACCTCAGTTTAAGGAGTCAAAAAGATGTGAATAGTACAATATTCATGGTACCGTCTACTGACTACTTCAATATTTTTTTGTTTATCTGTTGTATCGTGTCGTTTCTCCGTACCTTATATTTCACTTCTTTATTTTATATCTTCAATGTAACATGTACTTACAATAAACTTTCTACTACTATCCGATAGAGGCACGTCCTCTGTGCTATGAACAACATAATAGGGAGTTAGTATATTATGACAATCTAGTGGTGGTATAAAAATATTCATTATCTCAAATCGTCATAATATTACAATCAGTCTATATCGTTGCCCAGTTAAGGGGAAATATTAAAAATACTACCCCAAGTGGCTTAGCAAGACCCTTCGTTATGCCAAAAATATTGCAGCATTAGTTTTGAAATAAATATATGGTAAAGTTGAAGATTACTGTTAAGTACTATGTTGGACGAAAACACGATTCCGTAAAATTTTCTCGATAGACAAAAAAACCAAAGTTACCTCCAAACTGAACAATAAACCGCTGTTATTGATAAAATACTTTAAATTAGATCTTGAAACTTTGCATACTAACTAAACTATAAAGCGGGGCTTATGTTTTTTATTTTTTTAAATTACCATTATTTTCACTGTAAGAAGAAATTACCTAAACTATCAGCGTCTTGAACTCTTGAAGCTTGTTTCCTGCCGCCCGGTTAGTCTCGCTTCGGCTTTTGAACGGGGAAGCTGTGTCACTTACGATGAGAATACACATTACGCAACAGGACGACGTAAAATTAAAGTGGGGAATAACACTTAATGGGCGAACCTTTCTCTAATTATTGCTTAACAGAAATGTCTGATAAAACCGAATGTAAACGTACCTGAAGTAGGTCCGCAACTTTTTTATTTTAAACGTTGTATTTTGAAGCTGAAACCTGAAAAATAATGTATAATATATCAAAAGAGATAGCTAAAAATATAGTATGTTTCAAATTATTATTTTATTATTCATAGATATTTGAATGTTACTATAGAAGAAATGTTTCGGTAGATTAGTAATGTAAAATAATGAATGAGAAAAGAGTGACAAATCAAGTTTATGTTACAGAAGTGAACGGCAGAGTAAGCATGCGTATGCCGATGAGCATGTATGTATGGATTTAAGGATATAGAAGAGGCGAGATAAGTGTGTGAGGATCGTGCTAAATGGAAGTTCGTAGTCTCTGTCTCACCCTCTGGATAACAGGCGTGAGTGTTTATATGCTAGGTTCATCAATAAGTTTTTGGAAACGCAATAAAACTCTAGGATATGTACATATATGTAAATGTATATTTTTTACAACGTAATTGCCTTATAAGCTTATACATCTTACAAAGCGTCTTGCAAGTTAATTTATTCCGATAGAAAAAAAGGCTTGATCCTGAGACTCGAAAAAGGCCTCTACAGCACACATCTCATCATCGTCACCGTTAAGTTTTATACCACGCAAGTTCTTCGTCAGGTGAGTAAAAAGAAATAAATTACTCAGAGCTAGGTCCGGAGAATACGATGCGTGCTGCTTTAACCGAAACCCAGCAGTAATAGTAAGTTTCCTATTCCGAAAACTTATTGATCAACAGAGTATGTATCAAGAGTCTTTGTGTATTAATTGTCTGCTGCTTTGCACTTTTATTAACATTATATTTACGCATCATGCCTTATAAGCCTCAATTAAAATTTAGTAGTTTCATCTACTAAATATATTTACACGTTGCTTTGTTGCTTTATAGAATCAAAGTAATAAACGAGCACACGGTCCATCTGACAGTAAATGGATGCTGTGACCCATAGACATTTATATCTATCTTCTACTAACATGCATATTTTTTATTTAACCTTCTGAGCCTATCATTTCTTTTAAAATCTTCATTTTATATATTTTTTCTTCACAATATGCTGATGCGTCACATTGCGAAGTTTTCTGGAGATTTTGACGTTAGCTCAACCCAATGGACTGTTGATGACGACAGCCACTCATGTTCATAAGGTGCTTAAGCGATCAAATTAAATTAATAAACCACAAGTTAATTTGATCGCTTCGATCATCATCTTCATCACCATCAAAGCACTTGTTTCGTCATTTTCTCTAATAGTTTACACGCGCAGATACTTAATTCACAAAACATATCATTTACGAATTAAAATCCACTTCAAACCATTATTCAAACGACAAAACAGGAGCGACAGTACGTCGTCGGCCAAGTTCTCGCTAAAACTACTACTAACATGCAGATGCTTTGTCTCCCCTGAGGATTAAGATAGAATGCCCCGTTTCCAGTAAAAAGAGTCTCCGGTTCTCTACACTCACCACAAAAAATACAGCAGTATTACGTTGCTATTTCACGCTGGTATTCTAAGAAAATAGGGTCCTTACCCGGTCGAGCCCACCTATTCGTGCTGCAAACATAACTGCTACATGGTTCTAATACTTATAATGTGTTACAATAGAAAAATGGATCAACAGATTGGATTCCCAACAATGAAAAAATCACGGACTAGGACACTGATCAGATTGAAATTTGATGTAATAGTGAGTCTTATGAGTACATTACTTTTTAACGTGGTAGGTCCATGCTGCATAATTAGTATAGTTGTAGCACGAATGGGTCGGTTCGACCAGGGAAGGATTTCGATCTCAAAGAAAACCAGCATAAAATGGCAGCTCAATGTTGCTGTGTTTCGTATGATGAGTGTAGAAAACCGGACACCCTTTTTGAGCACTGAAAGTGAGGCATTCCATCATAGTCCACACGGGTGACAATGCATCTGCGTTTTGATTCGCATCTGAGGATAGATGTAGATGTCTATGGGTCTCAGCAACTACTTAACATCAGGTGGACTGTGTGCTTGTTTGTCACCCTTATCCTATATAAAACCGTTCTTTGTAAAATTCTTGAGTGTTTTGTGCCATAGCAGAATTAAAGACCCGACTTCGGAAGCTGTTAAATAATTTTATTGTTTTTAGTTCTCTGATAGCGTGTATATCTAAAAATAAAATTTTAGTCTTTGGTTCTTTTGCATGGACTCAACAAGATGGCGAGGTAATAACTGGAATGTCGTTTAAATAGCAATACGTATAATGTTCATCCCCCATTTTGAGGGTACTTTCTACAAATTTTATGGGACTATTTCTGAAGTACAGCTAATTTTATTCAAAAAATCAGTTTATAATTGATTAATAAATTGCGTAAAAATAAAAAAGAATACATTTGAATTGAGAACCCCCTTTTGAAGTTGGGTTAATAGCTGCAAGTGCCATGGGCCAACTATGACATCGGGCGTTAAATGCCTTAGTCCTCCCTCCATGACCACGGGTGCAGCAAATCAGTCGAAACGTGTACTAGATATTAGAACCTCGTTTCTGCCTAGGAGTCTATCCAAAAGGGTAGCTCTTACCCACTCCCGCCGCTAAATAGCAGTGCTGTGTTCCGGTCTAAAGGTTAAAGAGAGCCAGTACAATTACTAACTGTGAGACATTCTTCCTTAGTCCTCAGAGAGGGCTGAACTAACCTACTTTATTTGAAATTAGCTGCAGGTGTCTATGGATTAGAGTAGCTAATTACCATTAGGTAGGCTGTCACTTTGGATTTATAACAAACATATCAAGAAATTTAAATCAAACGTGACAAAACCTGTAAGATTAGTTTTATTCAATGTATAGTGTGTGTAGCGTATGTAAATATAAAAAATCTATTTACATATGTTACACGCACTATAAAACATATCAAATCATACATACAAGCATTATACAGGTTTGCATTATTTAAATTCAGTTTGTTTTCCACAAGGCACAGCGATAACGTCCAGTAATTAATAACGGAACAGTTTTCGTACTCATTGAGTGCTTTGTCATTCAGTCAACCTCCATTACGGAGAGGGTGAACAAGCCAGGTGGGTTTCCATACATTGAAAAAAGGTTCGTTTTTCGTAGCAACATGTTATCCATTGTGTGTACGTGTAGTGCATGGAATTCCTATAACATATTAAATTAAAGAAATAGTACTGTTTAAGCAACTGACGTCAGTTTATAGGTTTTTTAAGTTGGCGTAATTTTTCCGAATAAAACTGATCCTAAAGGATAAAGAAATGTCTCTTGAAACTAGGAAATAAGTTTTATTACCTTGTACTATTAAGTGTTCTGTGATGTTGATTAAAACTACTTTTTCGGATTTTGTCGCGTTTTATTTACTAGGTTTTTAATTCCCAATCTTTCGGGTGCTTTCCTGCACCCATGGTCACGGGGAATTGAGGTTACTGATGTCCCATCGGGACGAGTAATAGGTGGGAGTAGTGTAAGAAGGTGTGTAATGTAACCTGACGTCACCTATGTAATCGGCTAGCAGACTCACATGCGTTGTCCTGCTCCACAAGATGCAATCACTCCAGTGGGCTTTCACCGTTTCTCCGCAAATTAATGGCAATTGAAGTTAAGTTAATCACTCAAACTCAAGGAAGTTTACCAAGTTGTCACGTATACTAACGAAATAAGACAACGCAGAGGAGGTAATCTTAACGCGACCTAACGATTCTAACGTAACTTCCCGACATCTAACCGACACGGACGTCGCGGACAAATGAATGTTCCAGACTAAAATGCACCGCCGCAGCTCGCTAAACGTCAAACGGGTTTATCGCCCGAGACGAGCGTTTTTTGCCAGTTTTAAGTTGTTACGATTTGGCCTAAACAAACCCCCTTCCCGGGCATAAGGACTTATGTCCGCGAGTAAATTGGCGAACGGGATAGGATCACGACGGCACGTTGCAAGACCGAATCTCCAACTGAAACCTCGGCCACCCTAGGCACCCCATCCGGTCCATACGATAGCCTAACAATGCGCCCACGGCACCAATACGAAGGCAAAGCGTTGGGTTCCTTAACTAACACTAGGTCTCCAACCCGAGCAGGATCCGTCTTGTCAGACCACTTAACACGCTGCTACAAAAGATGTAGGTACTCTAGCTACCATCCGTGCCAAAAACTCTGAGTTATTTTTTGCAGCAGATCAAATCTGCTCAACCGCGAAGAGTTTATTTCCCTGAAGGGGTACTAGGGCAGGGCGTTTAACAGCTGGCCAATCAGGAAGTGACCCGAGACTAGAACCTCCAAATAATTCGGATCGGACGAGAGGGGACAGAGGGGCCGAGAGTTGAGTACCGCCTCAATTTTACAGAAAACAGTGGCAAGCTCCTCAAATGTCAAAATAGTTTCGCCAATAACGCGACAGAGATGCGTTTTCGCAACCTTAACCACCGCCTCAAAAATACCGCCCCAGTGTGGGCAAGCCGGAGGGTCAAATTTCCACTGGATGCCCTTCTTAGACATCGCAGTAGCTAAATAAGTCCTGTTGCTGGAAAGAAATTCGACGACCTCTTTTAAATATCTATCCGTGCCCTTATAATTCGTTCCGCAATTCGACCGGATCGGGTCCGGCAAACCGCGACGCGATACGGCAGTTACAAGTTCTAAGTGAACGGCCTTAGTGGCGAGGCACACGAAAACGCACAGATAGGCCTTATGTGAACGCGCGTTACGAAGGTTGGAGGACTTGACGAGGAAGGGGCCAGCAAAGTCGGTTCCGACTCCAGCGAATGGTCGGATGGCCCTGACGCGGTCGGGTGGTAAGTCACCCATCAGAGGCTGCGATATGGTGGCCTTCAGTTTACAACAATGTATGCACTCAAAGATGGCTGGCCGACGCACCATTCGAAGCGTCAGCCAGCCAAAATCCAAAACTCCCGCTGCAAAATAGCCGAAAGAGCGTTACACCCAGCGTCGGCATTCTGAACCTGATGGTGAGTAAACAGCAACCAACAAAGGCGCCGTGCTTAGTGAGCAGTAACGGGTGTCGAGCCCCGTACGGCAGTTGAGAATTTTTCAAACGTCCGCAAACGCGCAGCATCCCAGCATCGTCCAGGAAGAGGTTCAGGCGGACCAGAGCACCCTTGACAATGGAGCCCCGCTTCAAGGTTTCAATCACGGGCTTAAAATGCTCCGCTTGGACCATACGGGTCAAATGCATCAAGGCTTCGCGACGCTCGCTAGGGGACAAAACGTAATCACAGATTCGGTTGGACGAGTCTCTCGAATTGCGGACAAATCGACGCAACCAAGCAGTCACTCCTAAGAGCTTCAGGGGAGCCCTCGTCTTCCCACCAACCAAGTAGAGGCCACACAGCGTTGTGAACCCGAATCCAATAGAGCGCGAACAGTTAAACAGTCGCCACTCGGGTTATAAACCTTCACTGAGGCCGTCGGCAATAGAACAATTTGACAAGTGGACTGTTGATGGCTCAAAGGATCAGTGAAGGCGTCCGTGGTGGGAGCTAGGGCGGCAGCTTCCTAGCTGGAGCTGCTTCCATCGGACCGGCACTCGAGCCGGGGGTCCTGAAAGCGGCATTCCGGCGGCATTTCACTGACTCGTAGTTGGAAATCACCCAACGGGACGACCTGGGGAGCTTCGGAACGGGAACCTCGGCCTTGAGGCCCGGGACAGGTTCGAAGTCGCAGGAACCCAGTAGTACTGGTACCGACCAAAAGGGAAGAGGGTGGTACTCTAGTTGCGGCCTCTCAGCTAACGGGGTTGAGAAGGGTCTAGCTGACCGCTGAGTGGCCATAAAGTTCCTCTCTCTGACCCCCTGCCTGGTCGGGGGAGGGAACCCTTCAAACCCAGGGGCACGGTGGCCGGCAGGAGAGTGCCGAGCGTCTACCGACAGAGGGCGTGGCTGAGCGCCCCCACCCGTGGGGGTTGAGGGCCCAGCAGAGCCCTGAGAGGAAGCGTCGTTCGCACCCAGGCACAAAACGGCATGGTGGTTGCCCTGGCAGTGCGGACAGGGCCGCTGGTGTGGGCAGTCTCGTTGGAGATGCCTTTTCAAGCACGAATAGCACCAGCGGCGCTCCTTGGCGATAGTTCGCCTAGCCGGAACTAGCTTACTCAATAACTTCGGTCACACAGTCACCCGTTGATCGGAGGCTCGACAATAGGAGCAGTGGGGCGCCTCCCTGGCCGCCAGGCCGCTATAAGATTGTAGGGGGTGGCTCCCTACCGAGGGAGCTCCGCTCCGTCCTAGGGGGGTGGGCGACGACTTGTCCGGTGGAGTCCACCTCTCCCTGAGCACGGCCTGGTTGGCTGCTCGCAGGTCGTCGACTGTGCCCGCCGCATTCTCAATTCGCCGGCACTGCTCCTCCAAGAACCGCAATAAGTCTCTGAAGGGCGGAATATTGGAGGCGCTGTCCCCGCCGTGCCTCTTCTCAAAATGGATCCGCAGATCCAGAGGCAGGCGGGACAGCACAATGTGGAGCAACAAAAAGGGCCATTCATCCACCGGTAAATCCAGCCACTTCAAGAAATTACAGGCCACCAAGACTGGATTTACGATGTCCGGACGTAGTCTGACCCGGTCCTTAAGCAGCGGGAGGTTTGGCAGCTGCTTAACGTATTCGTCCGCTATTCACCGGACGTTGGCGTACCTTCCTGCGAGGAGGTTCCGAGCAGTCTGATAGGCGTCGTCTGACAATTTCAAACGGCTGACGACGCCCAGTGCCTCCCCCACCAGTGAGGCTAGGAGGTACGCCATCTTCTGATTTGGCGTCAAGTCCCTCCAAGCATCCACCAGGCTATCAAAAAGTCCAACAAACGTCAACCAGTCGGAAAGGACCCCGGAGAACCTTGGCAGGTCCGGAGTTGGGAGTCGTCCCAACAGTTCCGGCTGAGTAGGCTGCTTCCGAGGTGACGCGAGCAGGCCACGCAGCCGAGCTTCACGCGCTACCTTAGCATACTTGGCATTACCCGCCTCGATCAAGTTGTCCGTGAGGGAAAAGAATTGCTCGTAGTCCGCGAGGCAGGAGTCTAGGACTCCCTGTTCCGCATCCGAGGCCAAAAGCACTGTGGAAGCTTCCTCCACTACGGCACTTCGGGCCATGACCTGCTCGAGCCGCTTCTATAAACTATGGACTCTATCGTGTCGCCCTATCAAGGTATGGGCCTTACCGGCCCAGCGCAACTCCGCCTGCAGGCGAAGCGCCGGTGGCTTGTGCGAAGGCATGACTACTCAATACAAATCACTATCAAACCAAATCAAATATGTAGTCAATTAGCTTACAATATTCAAAATACTACGATTTATTTTTTTGTAATATTGAGTGGGACAAATATTTAAAAAAAAAACGCTAACCTCTTTACACTATACAATAACCATGCTCTGCTACCAGAGAAAATTATGGCCCTCAGTTGCCCCGACAAGTCGACTGGGTTAGGGCCCATCGTAACCCAATTTGACGGGCAACCTAGGGTTCGGGCCCAATGTGGCCTATGAATAATTATTATATAATGACTGCACAAGCAAACAAAACTTACCGAGCTCCGGAGACAGGGCCGACCACAAGGCGTCGTCAGGGGTAAGTAAAGGTAGTGTGTGAGTAGTGTGAGAAAGTGTGTAGCGTGACCTGACTTCACCGATGTAATCTTCAGCAAAACCGCATGCGTTGCCACTCTCCGCAGGGTGCAATCACTCCATTAGCCTTTTACCGTTATCTAAACTCCAGTCTAACGTTACTTAGCACAAAACTATAATCTAAGAGGAACGCGACCTCCGTCCGGCTCACAACATTTTAGCGATCCACCCGATAAGCAAAATTTCTTCTTACTATATCAAACTGCCGTAAAAGCAACTCGTATAACAAACGAAGTTAAACTAATCACTCAACCTCAACGAAAGCCTCGTCACGTATATTAACAAATTAGTCAACACAAAGGGAGGCAGTCGAGCGCATTCTAACGATTTCTACTTAAACTTCCCGATATCTATTCGACGCGGCCTTCGTCCACAAAAGATTGTTCCAGACTGGCTCGCAGCGCCGCAGGTGCAAGCGAATCCCTCCCCGCGCAACCCGCCATCAACCGGTTACCCGCTCGAGACTTGCGTTACGAACGAGCGTAAACATGGGGTATTCACGGCGTGATCCAGGTTTGTGGATTGCTCTGCAATTTGTGGCGCCACATCCTCAGCCGTAGCATTTTTATCCGATGAGGGAACAGCCTCACGTCTTAGCCGTTCGAGTTTGGCGACATGAAATATCTTTGATCGCTAGATATACCGAACTCGTTCTGGCAGGTTTTGCTCTGTGACGGTTATAGATGGCTCCAGCTCATCAAAAAGACGATGCATCCTAGCCCGATACGCAAAATCTCCAACTTCTCACCCTTTCGCCCTAAAATACGCCCGCAATGTGTTGGTATTCATTTTGATGGTCCATCGCTCCACCAGTGGCGGGTGCCGATTGCTGGGCCCGTGAAGACCCTACCGACACCAAGCCAGCTGGTGGGGATGATGGATGCGAGAGGCTGATGGTAGGTCGTGCAGCACCTCTCGCTCGGCTGGCGGTTCACATGCTGTCGCGTCCAGCGCCAGCTCCAGACGCACCCTGGCGACCTCCAGGCAGCGGCCCTTTGCGCGTTATTCCGTATTATGTCATTAAACGTGGGACGGCCAGACCCGGCGCTGTTTCAAGGTGGTGCACAAGCGGGCCTTTGCACCTTCAATTTTTGCCGAGGCACTTCACTAACACCTCTTGGCAAGGTGCTAACTGACTGCGCTGACGTAGCGGTTTTGTTACATAACTGTCACGTCAGCGGGCGATGGGTTCGTCACTTTCCTACGACTTTATTATTGTTTTTATTGTTATTATTATAGTTATCCCGCATTATTGATTTTTAAAATTATTACTAGTATCTCCAGCAGCAACCGACTGGTTTCGTAGTTACTTGTTTGGACGCCGTCAATGCATCCGTATTGAAGACACTTATTCCTCGTGGTGTTCTCTAGATGCAGGCGTACCACAGGGTGGCGTGTTGTCTCCTCTCCTTTTCTCAATTTTCATACGCTCTATTACTTCAGGAATTTCTTCGCTGTACCATCTTTATGCAGACGATCTCCAAATATATTCTCAAACAAATATTGAAAATCTTCCATCCGCCGTGCTATCCACAAATCGTGATCTCACAATCATTTCTGAATTTTGTACATCTTATGGAATCAAGGTTAACCCTAGTAAAACACAGGTAATTGTGATAGGTAGCAGCAAACTGTTACAAAAAATTACATGGCATACGCTGCCCTTTGTTTGTTTTGAGAATTCCGTTATTCCTTATAGTAAGGTTGTAAAAAATCTAGGGGTTCTAATTGACAGTAAAATGTCTTGGGCACCTCAAATAGAACAGGTAAGTAAGAAAATGTTTGCAGCTTTTGGAAGTCTTAAGAGACTCCGAAATTTCCTGCCCATTCCTACCAAAATTGCGTTAGCACATTCCATTTTGTTACCTATTTTAGACTATGCTGATATATGCTACACTGATATTACCATGGAGCAATTAAACAAGCTTGAGCGTCTTCAGAATATATCAATTCGATTCATATTTGGTTTACGCAAATATGATCATGTATCC
>DWHP01003757.1:0-13107 GCA_018247895.1 Parnassius honrathi
TATATATATTACTTAACTGTAGTAGAGCCACGTGGCAGCTTTTACTGTCGCACAGATGGGCCGACTCGAACCGGGGTTGTACCACGAACTCACACAATACCAGCGTGAAGTACTTCTGCGTTTTGCCTGGTATGTGCAGGAGACCGGAGGTCCATTTCTCCACCCCTCCCTTTAACATGGTAGTGGAGTGAGTTAAATAGAACACTACCCCAGGAGGGTACCAGTACCCCCCGGGTGACGGGGAATTTCTCGTGTCTCGTTATCATCGCCTCGCTCGTATATATCGCCATCTACTACCATTTGGAGAAGGCGAAGCTGGCCTTGCTTTTACTAACTGAGACACAGATGGCCTCCGGCTGATATTTCGTATCTCTCCTACCCGGGGTACAAAATTAGAACACTTCTTTGTGCCCCGGCCTGAAATTTGCATATACGTCAAAGAAGACATCTGTTCGACGCCTCGGCAGTCTTGAAGGTACGGTCCATCCTATGGCAGCGCGTAGACGGCGATGACCATTCCCACGTCTACGCTTCGTATATAGTACTATACTATATACTCTATAGGTCCCACAGCGGCAATGCCGACACAGATCGACTCGTTGACCACGTCCAAATAGCTGCAGATTCCGTGCTAAAACTCCACAGAGATCGTGATTTTGACTCCCACCACGCTAAATGGTTGGGTCCCGTTTAACCAATCATGCGGGTAGATCTGTTTATGACTTTGCATTGGCATATGATCCGACACAACTGGTTATTTTGCCCACACGAATCCCAGACGTGAAAAATCATGTACCTTCACTGATCCTTCCACTTTCCACCTTCTGTTGACGTCTTAACCGGATAATATAAGGTCTCCGTTGATGCCCCTCTTGGCCCTTTGGACCATTGTTCGATCCGGAGTACTGTTCCAGTCACACTGCCATCGCGGTTGCGTTCTGGAGGTTGCCGCCGTGTTTGCATAGGTCGGCCGATTGGGACAGGATGCGGTCTTTTTTTGCATCCTACCTTTGGAGGCGGTTTGCTTCTCGACGGATAACCCCAACGTTGTTGCTGATTCTGTCGTCGATGTGATACTTCAGGGAATAAAATGATTTATTATTTCATCTGTGGTGCCTATCGGAGTCCTCAGGGATGACAAAGCATCTGCAGGAACAATCTTATTGAAGATAGATGTAAATGTCTTAGTGTCCCGGTTCTACTTATCATGAGAGCTCGTTTGTCACCCTTACTTCTAAAGAAAATTGTTCCAACACATCTCTTTTGAATTGTGATGTTTGATGTGTAATGGAAATAGAGACTCCGTCATCCAGTCTGGTTTCGTAGGTGTCATAAGTGGCGACTTGCAAAAATACTACGCGACGGCGACTTGCAAAGATCCTATGGTCCTAATTAGTATAGCCATTTCATATTTATATCAAACGGAAAATATCCAGATTGATGCCAGAAGGAACAGTCAGTAACTGCGATCTCCCGCGATTACGGCAATCAGTGAAGATAACGCAATAAGCATGTGTCTAGCAGCGGACTTAATGAACTGATATATAAAATAAATTACAAATTTTGATTTCTTTTTTTTTACATAGTCAAAATACTTTTAAAATCGAGATACATTTTGTAATGCTCATACCGCGGGCTGGTTGACGGAATTGGTATGTTCTAGGTAAATTTTTTGGATTTCGATAGCTTCGACTTCGACCCTCTTCTTCGTTACAATAAATACTACTCGTTGTAGTATTCTTTTTAACGATTACCATAAGTTTAATAATGATCAATGCGGTTTTGTCAATGAGTGCTTAATTAATAAAACTTCGTAACGAGGTACCTACAGGATTAAAACTTCACAACATCTTTGGTTACATTTGTGTCGTAGTAAGCCAAATATTATGTACACAAAATAATAAACTACAAAAAAGCCAGTGTATTTACGTTTGTATAGATAGACAAATAGATCATCGGTTGCAATACTATCTTTGCTATATGAAGTGTTTATAGGTACACTAATTTCGCTTTGAGACCATTTAAGCTGTTTGCAAACACGCTTTGTACTTTGTGGTCGACGTACAAACAAGCTCCGGTCCCATTGTTGCACCACTACGCCATCCTCAGTCTGAATATTTTACTATTAATTAATTAATATGTAGATATGATCGGATCCAAAAACACAGTTTAATTGCATTAACGTTTTTTCATTACGATTTCTGTTCTTTTTCGGCTTTATATTATTAAAACAAATTACTAATACTTAAATCAAAATACTTACATTCAATAATTTTTTAAAGTTTTAATCAGATTAAAAAAAATAATATGGGAAATGAGGTCGTTAATATAATAATTTCACTGGTATGTACAAACTGCATCATTGAAAGAGGTGTCCGTCGCCTGCTTTAGTGCGTGTTGGCAGATTAGTACTTCATAATGGCAAGAATTTTCAGAGAAATAATATAAAAAATAGAAGACATGTTACTTACAAATTATAAAATGTTTAAGGTAAAGTTCCAGTTCGAGTGCTACCACGATATATTCAGAGTATTTTTATGTCATTTTAAATATCATAATTTTATAATATTTATACCGATTGTGGCTATTTATATTTCTTAACTAACAGATATTTTATTGTAATTGATACTGTTCAGGCAACAATAATTAATTCTGTAGGGAATTCTCGACCATCGATTGGAAAAGTTTATATTGTATGTTTTTAGACATTTGTGACTGTGGCGAACTTGATACTGCACAATTTTACTTTGTAATCTTTGTTCATTTTTGATCGGATTCAATGTGAGATTCAATGTGTTTTTATTTAAAAAAATTATACTAGCAATGCTTTTAAGATTAATAATATTCTCCTTAACCACTTATGGTAAGCTTAAAAATGCTGCTTGTCGGCCTCTCTTCTCTTTTCAGTTTGATGTTTTTACAACTATTGATAATGATATTATGAAATATATTATATATATTATGTAGGAAATTCTATTCTTCAAAACAGCGATAGACATTAAATTATCCTGTAGACAACGGCCTCTTTTGAAGTAGTAATAATCTATTTTTTTTGTAATTTTCTTTTACGGTTCTCCGTTCACTTACAAAATGGAATCACTTTAGTTGTTTAAGTGCCCTAGTTTCGTGAGAGACAGTTTAAACACTTTCAAGCCATTAAAACTTAAATTCGTTTTGCACTTTACTGTGAGTATCACAGGCTGAATTGTACCCTGAATGTACTACACGTAGCTTTTGAGTCATTCTTTGTAAATTAAGTCCTACTGGGCTAATGCAACAGAAGCCCTATATGTATAAATATATCCTATACTTATTAATAAAATTGAAGGTTGTTCCGTAATATTGAAATAATTCATTCACATTTATTCCATTAAAAATCATAAAAATCATTTTTTTAATTATTGATGAAACAATGAAACTTCATGAACAGGTAGATAGCGGTGCCAGGAGTGATCTTAGGCAATAAGTATCCGAAACGCTTGGAGATTAAAAAAAAAGATTTTTAATGTTCATGTCTTTGACTATTTAGATGTAAGACACATGATCACAGCGAGGCGCAGCCAGGACAGACGGACATGTACAGGTTGTTTGGAAGCCGATATTTATTTTCTAAAACTGCTGTAATTTGCTGCATTTGCAAGCGTCAGGATCGTATTTCTACCATTATAGATAAAATGTTTAATGATATATAATGATAAAAACCGATAGGTGCTTACTTTAAGATTGGGAAAGTACAAATAGTATATATTTACGATTTTAAATTTTTCTACTTTTATATTGAAATCGCACACGTCAACTTTTTGGTTATTAAGCTTGGCAAAACTCATAACCGATCAAAAGAACTTTTGACTGCAAAAACCAGACAAAATTAATGATTTCTTATATTTACGCGAACACTACACACTGATTAAAACTACTTTTATGAATTTTATTGCGTTTTATTTATTTGATTTTTAATTCCTGACGTTTCGGGTGCTATCCAGCACCCGTGGTCACAGTCCCCCATGACCACGGGTGCTGGAAAGCATCCGAAACTTCATAAAAGTGGTTTTATTCGGTTAAAAGTAGTTTTGACTAAGAAAGTTCGTCAAAACCACTTTCAGCTGCAAAATATTAGGTAATAGCGAAATTATATTGGGTAAAAGTGGTTTTGACCAAGAATTTAAGTCAAACCTACTTTTGACTTATACTTTTTGAATTTTAAAATTAAAACATTGATTTCTGTTCCAAATTCATGCTGTTAGGGTCTAAGGGACAGGTTAATTGCATAATGAAGAATCAATTCGTTCCAAACATTCGTAGAGAAACGGTGGAACGTGTCAGTTGGACTCGTAAAAAAAAGGGTTTGCTGAGGGATCAGGGTCTTCGCTTTAAGTATCATGTACTTGAGATCACACGCAACGGTTTTTATAGACTCAAAGGAATGTACCAAGGACGTGATTATCTCAGTGAGTGTTCGCCTCTGAATACGCAGATATTTTATATTGATCTATTTAGGTCAATACAAAGGGTACGAAACGCATGTGCATGGTACACCTTTAATATCCCTCGATATCATCGAGTACATCCGTATCTTAACAAGTATGTAAAATCACGCCTCAATGACATATTAAAGATGTTCGGATACATAAAATAGGAAAAACCGGAATACCTTGTTCAGAAATTAAAATGGAGAAGAGCAGGGGGCTTGGGGTGGTCGAAAGATCAGAATGATAACCCCAATTCTGACAATCCCATATCACTGAACAGCCGCGTTTCATGGCAGTTTTTGTTTGTAGTTTAGATAAATGGCCACTAAATGTTGGAACAATTTACCACCACCTATACGGGAAACTTAATCTGTTAACGGTTTTAAAAATCAAAAAAAAAACAGCCTTTAGCATGTCAAATTTCATTATTTCACGTGTAGTGCCAGGTTATTTCATAAATACGATCTTATTAATGTATATACGGTATATATGTAGGTGTTTATATGTGTGTGTGTATAGTCACGTATATGTATGTATATGTTTTACTTCTATGCATAATATACTTAAAAATGTATACTTTGAGTAAAATGTTGATTCATCAATTTTAAATGGAACGTTATCACCGATAACAACGCGAGATATTTATCTGGAACCCGCTAAAAATCAGCGCTGCTGCAGTACCTGCGGTAGCGTAATTATGCTAAGTTGAAATGTTTTTTGGCATCACATAACTCAGTCTTGCTGAGATTTATTTTTATTTGTTTCCCTTGTATGTTTATATGTTTATATACATTGTATGTTTTTATGTTTTTTATTTACTTTTACATGTTTACTATGTGAATGTATTTTTGATGTCTGTGATATACACATAAGACCTGGCAAAAACTCACCTGGTTAATCGGTTAACGTAAGAGTTATCGGGCCCGGTGTGTTGTAGATTCTGGCCAAGTGTCTCCACTATTTTTCTTTTTCCACAGGTCAGGTATAGAAAACTGCCTTAGTATTCAATGAAGCAGGGAAATGAGATCTTGTCTGCTGCCAGTAACGGAGCGCGTACGTAACGTGTACCGTCAAAAGCGTTATTGCTTGTGTTCACGAAGAAATTGGCCGTTACTAGTGGTCGTTGTGGGTGTGGTTCAAAAAAGGTAGCTCGCTTCAAGTTAAATAGTGCTTGCCGGAAAGAATTTTTTTTTATTTGAAACATTTTACGTAAGACAAAATGTTTTCCTTTCAAACTGAACTATTTTTAATCGTAAGAGTTATACCTAAACGTAATGAAAAAATATAAATAATAATATAATATCATGTATATAACAAAACATATGTCTATTACTAATATTACGTTATACATTGCCGCCATCTTCTTATTCTTGTTCTCAATGTTAGCGCCCTAATATGTAATCATAACGAACAGGCCAACTTTTGGTAATTTTGAGTTATACGCTTCAATTTAAGTTTGCTGAAAAGCTTAACATTTAGTTGGATATTAGCGTTTAACTGACGAACTAGTCGTCCCAATAACCAGTTTACTAAACTACTGCTCACAGACGTCTCGAGCAAAAAGTTGACAGCGTACTCGTAGTGTCGGAGTTGAGTGTGTAGAGTCGAAGTTACGAGTGTAGACAGCCAAAGTTGGGAGTACAGTAGGTCACATAGATTCGTACTCTGTATCTGCGATTGAAGGATTTAATGTAATAATAATAATTAAAGCTAGTTGTTTAAAAGTATTACCGCAAATATTCGTTACTGATTTCTCCTCCTAGTACTAACTTCTGGAAATGACTACGACTTTAAAGGAAATAAGTATATAATTAAAAATCTTGAGTATCACAAATATTGTATCGGGTCCTTACATATGAAATTAGCGTTTTGTCGAACTGACCAATTTGATCTGAAATATCTCCTCTTTGGTTAAGAATTCCAAATTTAAATTTATAAATTCATTTAGCTGGTACACTTGAGTTTCGAAAACAGTCATTCATTTGTTTTTCCTCATTATTTTTTTTCTTTGGGATCGCTTATTACCGCACAATGAAAAACATGAAATATCGGTATATTTACGAATACGAGTTCTACCGTAACACCAGTGCTGCAGAAACATCTTGAAGGATTAATGGAGTGTACGGTGCTGGTGTTGCAAAAGAAAGCACGGTACGTTTTTGGTTTCAATGTTTTCGTTCTGGAAATTTCGACCTTCAAAACCAACCCCGTGGACGGCTGGGACCAAAGTGGAAAATGAAGAATTAAAGGCTATTGTAGAAGCGGATCCGTCACAAAGCACTTCTGATATTGCTGCAGGCTTCAGGATAAGTGATAAAACTCTATTAATTCACTTGAAGCAAATCCGGAAAGTAAAAAAACTTGAACGATGGGTACCTCATGAATTTAGTGAATCGAACTTGCAAACACGCCTCGACTGCTGTGTTACTTTGCTCAACCAACACAAAAATGAAGGTGTTTTAAATCGAACCTTTACTTGTGATGAAAAGTGGATACTGTACGATAATTGAAAGCACTCGTCGCAATGGCTGAACCCTAGAGACCCAGCCAAATCCTGACCTAAACGAAAATTGACCCAGAAAAAGTTACTTGTGAGTGTTTGGTGGACTAGCGCCGGTTTTCTAAAATCTGGCCAAACGATTACGGCAGGTATCTATTATCAGCAACTGCAAACCATGAAGGAAGAACTAGCTGACAAACAACCGAGATTGGTCAATCGATCTAGGCCACTGCTGCTTCACGACAACGCAAGACCGTACACAGCGCAACAAACAACCACTAAGTTAGATGAGCTACAATTGGAATGTCTGCGACATCCAGCGTACTACCCGGAGCTTGCTCTAAAAGATTACCATTTTTTCCGGAATTTTGACAGCTTCTTAGAAAGAAAAAAATTCAACTCCGATGCGGCAGTCCAAACCGCCTTCAAAGAGTTTATTGATTCTCGCCCCAACGGTCTTTTTAGTAAAGGGATTAATAAACTACCTATGAGATGGTAAAAGTGCACAGATAACAACGATGCATACTTTGATTAATTAAATATATTTTACAAAAAAAAATTGACTTTATATTCATCACGTACCAAACGCCAATTTCATATGTAAGGACCTATTATTTCCATTTTTTTATAAAGTAGATGGAGCTTCTAATTAGTTTTAAAACATATAAATAATTGCAACTTATTTAAAATATAACGAAATGGTTAAACTGTAATTGCATACTTAAGTATAAATTGCTTGCGCACAGTGCAAATTTATACTTAAGCACTATGGGCACAAAAATGGTATTTTTACTATCAAAGGATGCTTGTACAAGGGTGACACTGAAAGTTCTTAGAAAATCAAAACCCCTTTTACTGGAAATGAGGCATTCCATGTTAGTTCTCACGGGTGACAACACATGTGCATTTTGATTTGTAATCGAGGATAGATGTAGATGTCTATGGGCTGCAGCAACCACTTACAATCAGGTGGACTCTCTGCTAATTTGTCGCCTTATCCTATAAAAAAACCCAAACAATAACGGTTTTAATAGCCATTGTATTTGTTAGACTAGCTCTGTGAGATAAAAAACATAAAGTAGTTATTGCATATAACTGAAATGTCACTAATAAGTGTTACAAGTAGATCAGTTAATAGTAACTTCAACGGAAGTTGTTGCGTAATGTGAAATTTATGGTGAGTTTTTAGCCCCTTAGCTACCTCAGCTCTCAGAAATCTCATAGAAATGAGGAGTCAGGTCATAAGGTGTTTAAAACGTGGCTATACATAAGTAACTTAAAAATATTTGATATCTAGCAAGAATTTAGTAAACAGTACGTACACCGCTCACGCCTCCGAGTGCGTCATTCAATACCCCCACTTTCCCCTCTACGCAACTTGTTTTGCCACGTGTAAGAAAAAAAAGACGAAGCGACCGCCGTTAAACTCGCGGACAGTTTAGAGAACCAATGCACTCGTTTCAGCGAACATAAAGATCCCGTTCATCTTACAGAGGTCGAAGCGGAAGTCGAGCGTAGGTCTGAGCTACCCCTTGCAGGCCCTCCGCTAGATCCTGTGACTGCCGACGAAGTCACCGAAACCATCAAAAACTTCAATAAGAAATCAGCACCCGGCCCTGATGGCATTAGCAACAGGGTGCTGAAATCACTCTCAGCGGCCTCTCAGAAGCAGACACCTCCTAGTAGGCATTTTCAACACTCTTCTCTCCAGCTGCTCTTTCCCGGTTGCATAGAAAGAAGCGGACGTGATCGGAATCCTGAAATCAAAGAAACCGCGTAACCTGGCCTCTAGTTACAGACCCATCAGCGTCTTCAGCAATCTGGTAAAAGTTTAGGAGCGTATAATTTTGAACCGCTTCCGTAAGCATGTCCTTACAAACAAGCTTCTTTCTGACGAGCAGTTCGGTTTCAAACCTGAGCACTTGCGCACTAATAAGATTCACCGCCTTACGGAATACATCTTAGGTGGCTTCTCCCGCTCAAAGGGTATAATAATCGAACTCGTTACACCGGTGCCTTCTTCTTCAACTTCACCGCGTTCGACAAAGTCGTAAAGTCTGACGCGTCGGCTTGCTTTACAAGCTGTTTAAATTCAACGTACCTGATAGGCTCACTCACATCATCAGAGCCTTCCTTGCCAACCGCTATTTCCGATTCCGTATATTCCGGAACTCGCTCCTTCAAACGTCCTCTCAGGGCTGGAGTCCCTCAGGGCTCCGTTCTCTTCCCGCTCCTCTTCACACTCTACACGAGTGACATCCCAAAGGACCGAGATGTTGACACCGCTCTCTTTGCAACCGACACAGTATTGTACGTCTCTCACTTCCACAAGAATTTTCTCTCAGAGATTCTCCAAAAAGCCGCCAATTGCTTGGGCAAATGGTTTGGCTTATGGCAAATTGGAGCGCACCCTGAAAAAAGTATAATAATATACTTTTAAAAGAAACCCTCTCTAAATTAAAAAAATACTCTAGGCACCATCACCCTATTCGGCAGCCAGATCCTATGGTAACCATTCGCCAAATACTTAGGGGTCAAATTCTAACATTCTATGACCTTCCGGAAACATATTTGAGCTGTCCGAAATCATGCCAAATTCGTCACTAGTCGACTCCACCCGCTAGTGAACAGTAAGAGCAAACTGTTCCTAATAGACAAGCTCCACCTCTACAAAGCTTGCGTTTGACCGATAATGTACTACGCAAGCGTAGCCTACGCACACGCAAACTATAAACATTTGTACGACCTCCAAGTCACCGTCAAAACTAGATCACCGTCCAAAATAGATTTCTTCGCATCGCCACCAGAGCTCGGCGGTATCAGCGAAACTCAGACTTGCACAGAGATTGTCAACTCCCAACGATCTCTGATTATTTCGAGGAAATATCTCGGCGCTACACAGCGCCGAGACACATCCCAACCCACAAGTGGTACACGCAGCAACCTACGCTCCGACTCAAAAGGTTAAGCAAAGCCTCCGGAGGCCCCGCAACGTTTTAATCGAACCCCCAGTTCCGCTAGATTCCGACTGTCGCCGACTCGTCACACATAGATACTACATATTCACCTAGTGCCACAAACACTGATAAGACAACGGACGGGACACCGTGGCGTGCCACACCCCCCACACCGCGTACACACCGTACACCCGCGTCCCGAGTGGTTCTCACCGCCCAGAACGTCGAATGATATGAGTTAAACGTCTGAGCCGGGGCCCGCCACCCGGGACACCATGGCGTGCCAGCTCCCCCCCCCCCACCGCGTACACACCATACACTCGCGTCCCGGGTGGTTCTCACCGCCCAGAACATCGAACGACATGAGTTAGACGTCTGAGTCGGCGCCCGCCCCCCTTGTTCGGACGGCCATTTGATAACTCATCTACGTGCACTGTACACCGTTATAGGAGTCATAGGATGCGGAATGATTTAAATTCACTTATAACAGCCCGCGGGCTCTGAGACCTATGTAACAGTAAAAGCCAAAAGGCTTATAGCATTAACATCATCAGAAATCAGACCCTCGTTAAAACAGTCTTGGTTTTAGTGTGGCACTGTGCACTTGTTATATTCCGCTACTAGATGTTTTGAGTGAAACTGGTAGAAGAGACAGTGTCCGGGACAAGCACTTGCGGCTAGTTGAAAGAACACACCCATTCGGTCCAATCAGGTTAGTCCCGGTGTTGAGACAATGTTGTCGGAATCATGCTACGAGACTGGTCGAAAAGACACATCCGTTCGGTCCAGGCTTATGAATTGTGAAGTAACACAGGAAAAAGGACAGTATCAACCGGGCCATGCCGTGCGGCTGGTCGAACAGATAACAGTATCGTTCGGTCCAGACCAAAGCGGTTGGTCGTAGGGACATACTAGTTTGCAATTGTACGACACGACGGATACAGAGCCAGTTGTACGGCCCACGTTTTCATATGAGATGATAACTGGTCGAAGGGATGCTGTCGCTCTCCGAACTAGCTAGTCGAGGGCTAGGATGTCCGCCCCAAGTCATCACAATAGATGATGGCCTGTCGAAGGGACGCCTTAGCCAGTATTAGTTCGCCTAGTTAGTATAAGGTCAAACGTAATCGTCTTGTGTGTGGATCTTTAAATGTCTAAAGATGGTGACAGTCTACCAATTCAAGTCAGGATGAACTTGTTGAACAACTTATAATCTTATACGTGGTAACTTATATATCTTATACGTGGTAAAGCCATGCTGCAGTTATATTAGTAGTATAGTTGTAGCACGAATGGGTTGGCTCAACCGGGGAAGGACCACACTCTCACAGAATACCAGCGTCAAATAGTAGCTTAATGCCGTGACCGTGACCGTGTTTCGTATAGTGAGTGTAGAGATCCGGAGACCCTTTTTACTGGAAACGAGGCATTCCATCTTAGTCCTCACGGGTGACAATGCATATGCCGATAGATGCAGATGTCTATGGGCCACAGCAACCGCTTACGATCAGATAGACTAAGGGCTCGTTTGTCACCCCATCCCATTAAAAAAAACTCAAGTTGTCGACCCGATTGTTCACTTGATCGATTCGGGTTTCAGCTTCCAACAGGCGCTTTTCGTGTTGAGAAACCCTATCCTTCACCTTTCTTATCTCTTTCCCGAAGGTAGCGTAAAGGTCCTTCATAAATAGCATCTGCTTTTCGAACCGACGGGCCTGTTCCTCTTGACCACTCCATAGCTGTTCTTCCAATCGGCTGTCCTGTTCCACCTGCTGATCTTCCAACCGACAGGCTTGTTCCTCCTGTCCGCGCTGCGGCTGCTCTTCCAACCGACGGGCCTGTTCCTTCTGTCGGCGGGCCTGCTCCTCCCCTTCGTGGTCCTGTTCCTGCTGCTGCTCTTTCAACCAACAGGCCTGATCCTCCTGTCAGTGAGCCGTGTCCTGCAGCATCACCATCAGAGCACCTAAGCCAGGTGCTGCAGATACAGGAGCTACAGACCCATGGCCTCCGGTGGCTGGTCCTCTGACGTCTGCGGCGTTGCACCACCGAATTGCCTCTGGTCTATCTCCTGCTGGCGTTGACTTCGGCTACGGATACGCTCCGTGTCGTCCTCAGGTAAAATCGGCATGATTTTATCCCACTTCCGATACCAGTTGTTACGAGCTTAGGGTTCGTGACAATAAAAACTGCCGATTGAATTACCAAAATTGACATTTTAATTGCCGAAAACCAATTAAAACCTTAAACACACGAATGATTAAACACACTTAACACTTTAGTTCACGTTATTTCGCTCCTTAGTCTTCACTTGTATTGCCAATTCATTACTATCCCGGTCGCGCTCCCTACCGACTTTATATACGACCTTTCCCACCGAAAACATCTAGAATGTTCGAGTAGAATGCTGAAATTTCTAGCTAAGAATTCTCTAGAAAGCCCTCGCCACTAGACACTAGATGGTGCTAGTCGGAAAGTTCAAGAAAGATCTTGACGCTCCTATTTAGGCTACTTGATGCCAGATGGCGCTAATAATCACCCACCTTATACCGGGCGTTAATTATGGCGCACAATAATACTATAGAAGTATAATAACGTGAAACTACATAGTTTTTACATGAGCTTACGTTCTTGTCGCACTTACACAAAATTATGTATGCTGTCCAGCTTCCGCAGTTGCATTCGTTTTTCCATCTTTTACCCATTTTTAGGTTATAATAGATTTTTCATTTTTTCCAACAACAGTGAATTATCTTTTAATGCGAGTTTAATGTTATAATCGGGGGCCAAACCTCTACCGAATACAACACTTTAATCCACCAAATTCCGAAATATTCTAAATCCACCCTTAAAATATAACTAAAACATATGAAAACTAAGGTATGGTTCTTAATCATAAACGCAGATCATTTATATCCTATTATAATGTTACGCGCCACAGTTGATGGCACTAGCGCCGTCTAGTATCAAGTATCAGAAATGAGAGTGTCTAAATATTTCTAGAACTCGCCCATCAGCGCCATCTAGTAACGAATAGAAGAATTAAGCTTCCTAAAAAAGACCACACTCGAATTTTCTGCACTTAGTCGGTCGGGACCGGTATTAGTCGGAACATTCTGGATGTTTCGGCGGAAAAGGGCTATTTAAAGCCGCTGAGAGTCGCGATCGGGGCAGTATTGAATTT